>PVJN01002936.1:0-57504 GCA_004026805.1 Lasiurus borealis | reverse complement strand
AGTACACATGGATCATTCACAAAGATAGACCACATGTTAGAAAATTAAAGAACTCTATATGTTCAAGAAGATTGGAGTTATATCAAGCATTTTCTCAGGTCACAGTGGAATGAAATTAGAAATCAATTATTGTAATGTCCTTTTCCCCCAAAACATCAAACACTTGGAGGCTAAATAGCATGTTATTAAAAAATCAATAGGTTACTAAGAGATCAAGAAAGAAATTAAAAACTTCCTGAAAACAAATGAAAAACACACAAGGACCCCAAATCTCAGACAGAAAAATCAGTCCTGAGAGGGAAGTTCATAGCACTAGAGACATAATTCAAAAACACAAGAAAAACTAGCAATAAACTCGTTAACCTACAAATTAAAGGACTAGAAAGAGAACAACAAGAAAAGCCAAGAGTAAATAGAAAGAAGAAAATAATAAAGATTAGAGCAGAAATGAATAATTAGAGACTAAAAAATAAATAAATACAAAAATCTCAATTAAGCCAAGAGTTGGTTCTTTGACAGGATAAACACAATTGATAAACCATTAGCCAGATTCATCAAGAAACAAAGTGAAGACCAACATAGATAAAATCAGAAATGAAAGTGGAAAAGTTACCACTGACACTACAGAAATGCAAAGTACTGTAATACAATACTATCAATAACTATATGCTAACAAGCTGGACAATGTGGAAGAAAGGGACAAATTCCTAGAAAAATACAATCTCCTAAAACTGAATCAGGAGGAATCAGAAAACTTGAATAGGCCAAGGACATGAAATAGAAGTAATAATCAAAAACCTCCCAGTCAAAAACAAACAAACAAACAACAACAACAAAAACAAGCCCAGGTTTGGACAGCTTCACAGGGAAGTTCTACCAAACATCCAAAGATAAATAAACCTATCCTCCTCAAACTATTTCAGAAAATCACAGAGGAAGGAGGAATCACAATAACAGATTACAAGTTATGGTACAAAGCCACCATAATCACAACAGCCTGGTACTGGCACAAAAATAGGTTTATAGATCAATCAAACAGAACTAAGAACTCAGAAATGGACACAAGCCATTATACACAATTAATATTTGCAAAGGAGGCAAAAGCATACATTGGAATCAAGACAATTATTTTCAATAAATGGTGTTGGGAAAATTGGACAGATACATGCAAAAAAATAAAACTAGACCACCAACTTACATCATAGGCAAGTATAAACTCAAATGGCTAAAATAATTAAATGTAAATTATGAAAGCATAAAAATTCTAGAAGAAATCAATAGTAGCAAAATCTCAAATATCTCTTGTAGCAATATGTTTACAGATGCATCTCCTAAGGTAATCGAAACTAAGGAGAAAATAAACAAATGATACTGTATCAAAATGTTTAAGGAAGAGGTTTCTGAACAGCAAAAGAAACCATCAACAAAACAAAAAGAGAGTTCACTCTACGAGAGAACATATTTTCTAAAGATACATCTGATAAAAGGTTAATATCCAAAATATATAAGGAAATGATACAACTTAACAAAAGGAGGGTTAACAATCCAATTTAAAAATGGGCAAATGACTTAAATATACACTTCTCCAAAGTAGACATACAGATGGCCAAGAGACATATGAAAAAATGCTCCAAGTCATTAATCATCTGACAGATGCAAATCAAAACAACAATGAGGTATCATCTCACACCTGTCAGAATGGCTATCATCCAAAAATCAACAAATGACAAGTGCTGGCAAGAATGTGGAGAAAAGGGAACCCTAATACATTGCTGGTGGGTATGCAGACTGCTGCAACCATATAGAAAACAGTACAAAGTTTCCTCAAAAAATTAAGTATGAAACTGCCATTTCATCCAGTGACCCCATTTCTAGGAATATATACCAATAAACCAGAAACACTAATCAGAAAGAATGTATGCACCATAGCAGCATGATATACAATAGCTAGGATTTCGAAAGAGCCCAAGTGCCCATAGGTAGATTAGTAAAAAAAAAAAAAAAAGCTGTGGTATACTTATACCATAGAATACTATGAAGAAATCATGGAGGAACCTGGAGAGGATCATGCTAAGTGAAATAAGTCAGTCAGTAAAAGACAAGTATCATGTGATTGCACTCATATATGCAATCTGAGTAATAAAATAAACTGATCCAAAGACATGGAGTCTTTGAACACAGAGTGCAAAATCTCAGAGGTAAGGTGGGGGAGGGTGGGTAGGCACAGACAATAGGATGGTCAAGGCCCATGTCAAGAGGTTAGGGGTGGGAGGACAGAAGGGGTTCTCTGGGGGTGGGGAAGGGGATATATGTAATACTTTCAGCAATAAAGAATTATTTTTCATTTATTTATTTTGTTATTAAAGGTGAAACATTTTACTTTATTTATTACTAGGGGTACATGAAATTCATGCATGGGGGAGAAGGGGAGTCTCTCAGCCCAACCTGCACCCTCTCTAATTGAGGATCCTTTGGGAGATGTCCAACCACTGGTTTAGGCTCGATTCCTATGAGTCGGACATCCCTCTTGCACTCTGGGACTGCTGGCTTATAACCGCTCACCAGCCTGCCTGGCTGATCACCCCTAACTGCCTCTGCCTTTCTTGCCTGTCCCTACCTGCCCTCCCCCACTGGCCTGATCTTGCCCTCAACTACCCTTGCTTGCCTGATCATCCCTAACTGCACTCCCCTGCTGGCCTGATCTCACTCCCAAGTGCCCTCCTCTACCAGCATGGTTGCCCCCAACTTCCCTGCCATGAAGACCTGATCTTGCCCCCAATGGCCCTTCACTGCCAGCCTGATCTCATCCCCAACAGCCTTCCCCTGCTGGCCTGATCTCACCCCCTACTACCCTCCCCTGCCTGCCTGATTGCCCCTAACTGCCTCTGCCTCAGACCCCACCACCATGGTTTTGTCTAGAAGGAAGACAGACATCCAAAAGATGGCCGGTTGACCTGGTCTAATTAGTATATTACCCTTTTAGTAGTATAGATAGATTATATAGGATAAGATTACTTAAAGGGGAAATGGGGGGGAAGCCTTTCTCAGCAGGAGGAGATATTCTTGGCAGACAAAAACACATAATCCCTATATCTGGACTGATAGCCAGCCATATGCATTATACTACCAAACTGGTCATGAAAAAAAAATGAACCACTTTCTTACACTTTACACCAAACAACTGTTGCTCTTAAAATCCCTCCTAAGCCCCCACCTTAGGTTCTGTTTATGCAGTTCACCCAGATTTGGTTCTAATTGCTTGATTTCTATGCCAGTCATCATCTCTGGGCCTATCTCTAGGACTAATCAGAGGTGGAGCTGATCAGCAGCCCCTGAGAAGGCCCTGAGAGAAACAGGCACAGTTGCTGGTGAAGCCAGGAGAAGAAAAGAGAGGTAATGGCTGATTAACAGCTGCCATGGAGGTTGGGGATCAGATCTTGCCTCTCTCTCTGTGGGCCTCTCTCTGGGCCTGATCTGCATCCCCCTTGGCAGTTGGTGCTGGATTTCTGGGCTAACACTGACTTCAGGTGTTTGGTTGAACCTTGGTCATTATGGACCCTGGCTCTTTATATCTATAATTATTTTTAAATGTATATTATTTATTCTTTAAAGTATTACATAAGTCTCACTTTTCCCCCATTGACCTCTCCCTGGCTACTCCCAAACCCCTGCATATGCCTTCACTGCCCTCCCTCCCCCGCAACCATCTGTATCCATTGGTAATGCTCATATACATGCATACAAGTCCTTTGGTTGATCTCTTATCCCTCACTCCCCACCTTCTCTCATAAGGTGGGCAGTCTGTTCAATGCTTCTATGACTGGTTCTTTTTTTTCATCATTTTATATTTTTCATTATATTCCACAAATGAGTGAGATCATGTGATATTTATCTTTCTCTGACTGGCTTATTTTGCTTAGCATAATGCTCTCCAAGTCCATCCATGCTGTTGCAAATAGTAAGAATTCCTTCTATTTTATCATGGCATAGTATTCTATTGTGTGGATATACCACAGTTTTCTAATCTACTCATCTGTTGATGGGCACTTAGGCTGTTTCTAAGTCTTGGTTATTGTAAATTGTGCTGCTATGAATATAAGGGTGCATATGACCTTTCTGATTGGTGTTTCTGTTTCTTTGGGATATATTTATAGAAGTAAGATTAATGGGTCAAATGGAAGTCCATTTTTAATTTTTTGTGGAAACACCATACTGTTTTCTACAGTGGCTGAACCAGTCTGCATTCTTACCAGAAGTACAAGAGGGTTCCATTTTTTCCAGCACTTGTTATTTGTTCATTTGTTCATGATAGCCATTCTGACAGGTGTGAGATGATATCTCACACTGTTGTTTGATTTGCATCTATCAGATTGTTAGTGACTGAGCATGTTTTCCTATGTCTCTCAGCCTTTTGTATGTCTTCTTTCAAAAGATGTCTATTTAGATCCTTTACCCATTTTTTTTGTTTATCTTCCTTTTATTATGTTGTCTGAGTTACCCATAAATTTTGAAGATTAAACCCTTATCAGTAATAACATTGGCAAATATTTTCTCCCCTGCAGTGGGTTTTCTTGTTGTATTGTTGATGGTTTCTTTTGCTGTGCAGAAGCTTTTTATTTTGATATACTCCTATTTGTTTATTTTCTCCTTATTTTCCATTGCCCTAGGAGCTGTATGCATAACATGTTTTTAGGACAAATGTCTGCTGTTTTGCTGCCTATAGCTTCTTTTAGGGTTTTTATGGATTCCCATCTTATTTTTACATTCTTAATCAATTTTGAGTTATTTTTGTGTATGGTATAAATTGGTGGTCTAGTTTCATTTTTTGCATATATTTTTCCAATTTTCCCAAAACCACTTATTTAAGAGACTGTCTTGACTCCATTGTATGCTCTTGCCTCTTTTTTCAAATATTAATTGAGCATAATGGCTTGGGTCAATCTCTGGGTTCTCTGTTGTGTTCCATTGGTCTATATGTCTACTGTTCTTGTGCCAGTACCAGGCAGTTTGGAGAAAAACTTTGTTCTTCTTTCTCAAGACTGCCACATCTATTTGGGGTCTCTTTATATTCCAAATTAATTTTTGGACAGTTTGTTCTAGGTCATTGGTATTTTAATGGGGATTGTATCAAATCTATAGTAAATGAATTTCATAAAATCTAAATTTTTTGTTTTGTGTTTTGTTTTGTTACTTTTCTGAGGCCTACCATAGTTTCTGGAAAATGTCCTATTGTTGTCTTCTGTCACTACCCTGTTCTCTACCAGCCTGTGGGAAATCAGCTACTTCACTGTTTTCCATAGAAGATGTATTGCACCAAGAATTTTATGATTGTATTATATTTCTAGAAATAATGACCTTTTTCTATCTTTTTTTATTCAATCTACTCTCCTTTTCTCTCCATAGACTCCCTGACTGTCTGGTGGTAAAAGCATACTTTTTCAGTTGACTTAAGACAAGATAAGAATTTTAAAATATCTCCCACAACTGTGTAATTCATCTCTCTAAGAGAGGAGGATGTGCAAACTACTAAGAATATAACCATTTCTTTATCTTGTTACATGTGTGCATTCTTCTCCAGAAAGGATTGGGCACAGAATCTGTGACAAGTGCCTTTCAGGTAGCCAGATTTTGACCTTATTTAAAATACAGTTCAGATTTCTACTTAAAATTTTCTCTTTCAATTAAATATGTACATTAAATACTTATATTCAAACTTGCAAGACTGTCTCAATTTTCTTCTTTCTTTTACAACTTAAATTATGTAAAGAATCAGTGAAGTAATTTCAAGTTCCTTCAACAGTTCCAAGTTGTAGGTTGAAGTATTATCCTTCACATGGCTTGCATTGCTGTTTCATATTACCTAATGACAATGGAGACAAAAAATGTCCTCAGTTGTTTGGTTTGTAAACTCTAACTTTATTTTAGCTTTAGAGACAGATGACTATTAGAGTATTAATTTATTTTTAAAAGATCAATTCTAATATTTTAGACAAATTCTTATTGTTGAGCTCAAACTCAAATAGCATATTTCTTCATATGTGACCTAAAGTAATTTTATATCCCATTCATAATGCATTCAAGACTTTAGTTGTATTATATTATATTAGTTTAGATTTTCATTTTTTTTCAGAAGGTGATACTACATTTATCTCTAATCCTTTGTATAGTATGGTTACAAATTGGTTATGTCACGTAAGTTAGCACTAAATAGAAATAGATTTCAATGTCAGAATCAGAATTAAGAAAGTAAATTATTATTAGTGAAGCCATCAATACAGCAAAGTAAATTATTCTGTTTTATTTTTCAACTGATTTTGGAAAAAGAAGGGACTCAAAGATCCTTTGCATGGCAATATTTAAGAAAAAATATTAGGCTTCTAATGAGTAAAGATAAAAGAATAGAAGACTTTTTAAATGATCATTTTCCCCCCAATAATACTGAGCCAACCAGCTATGTCAGAAGCATGAAATCTTCCAGTCAGTTTTACAGTGTATCGAGAGGTAGTTCTATCAGTAGTTCTAGGATAAGGATGATAATAAATGGAGGTGAGACATAGGGGATGCCCAAGAGCCTTGGAAAAACAGGTTTACAGCAACCAATGTTCTGACTAAAATTTTAAATAAAATAGAAGTTTTAGAACATATTAAACTCACCTAGGGAATTTTAAAAAGTATTGATATCCATATTGCACCTAGATCAATTAAATCAGAATTTCTGTGAGTGGGAACCAAGTGTGGCTATATATCTCTGTGTGTGTGGGGGTGATATTCATTAATAAAATTATATAGGTTTTAGGTATACAATTCTATAGCACATCATCTGAATATTATATTGTGTTTCTAACCCCAAGACAAGTTTCTTTCTATTACCATATCCTCTTCTACCTTCCCCACCTCTTTCCTCTCTGATAACCACCATGCTGGTTTTTGTGTCTATAGGTTCTTGATTTTGTTGTTGTTGCTCTTTTATCCAGCCCTGCCATTCCCCTCCTCTCTGACACTGTAGGTTTGTTCTTTTTCTAAGTCTGTTTCTATTTTGCTTGTTAGTTTATTTTGTTTATTAGGTTATACATATTAGTGAATATATATATATGTGTGTAATATATATATATATATATATGTAAAATATATATATATATATATGTAATATATATATATAAAAGAGTAATATATAGATATGAGTAATATGCAAATTGACTGTTATTCTAACATACAAGATGGCTGCCACAAGATGGCCAGCAGGGGAGGGCAGTTGGGAGGGACCAGGCCTGAAAGGAAGGGCAGTTGGGGGTGATCAAGCATGCAGGGGCGGGCAGTTAGGAGTGACCAGGCTGGCAGAGGAGAAAAGGTGGAGCTGATCAGGCCTGCAGGGAAGGGCAGTTGTTGGTGGTGGGGGAACCAGGCCTGCAGAGGAGGGCAGTTAGGGACAATTAGGCTGGAAGGAGAGTGGCTAGGAGGTGACCAGGCTGGCAGGCAGAAGCAATTAAGGCAATCAGGAAGGCATTAGGGGAACAGTCCTGGATTGTGAGAGGGATGTCTGACTGCCCGTTTAAGCCCAGTGGGATTGGGCCTGAACAGCTAGTCAAGATTAGAGAGAGTGCAGGCTGAGCTGAAGGACACACATCCCTATGCACAAATTCCGTGCACCGGGCCTCTATTTCATGCATTATATTCACCTGAAGATATTTTTCTATTGATATTTAAAGAATAGAAAGGAAGGGTAGAGACATAGAGAGAGATAAACATCAATGTGAAAGAGACACATCAATAGTTTGCCTTGCATATGCTCCTTCACTTGGGTTGGGGATCAAGCCTGCAACCACAACTGAGGCACGTACCTTTGACTAGAATCAAACTTTCGACCCTTCATTTGGCAGGCTGGCACTCTATCTACTGAACCAAACCAGCTAGGACAAGTGTGATATATTTTTAAATTTCCCAGATAATTCTAATATGGGGTTCAGGTTATAAATCATGGATTTAGCTAATGAGGTAAAGAAATGTTGTAATAGGCATCAGTGAGAGAGGAATTTGATAACCATGTCTATTATTTGCTTACTTGAACAGCTTTTGTGTTTTATTTTTTAGATTGACTCAGTCCTTAAAGAATAATGACCCATTATTATAGGTAAGATCAGTGAGATTTATGTAGAATTATTTTACAATAGCAAGAAAAAGCTGACATGTGGAAAGAGAAACCAAAATGGCAGCATAGGTGAACACCTAAACTGCTGCCTCGGACAACAATTTCAAAACCAAAGCTAAAAGACAGAATGGACATCATCCAGAACCACAGGAAAGCTGGCTGAGTGGAAATTCTACAACTAGAAGGAAAGAGATGGGCTCATGGAGACTCAGAGGAGCTGCAAAAAGCTGATGTATGGATACACACATGTAAAGAGACAGGGCAACAGTGCCTGGCTGGCTTACTCTTGTAGGAGGAAGACAGAAACTCCCAATTGAACTGAACCCTAGTTCCATCTGCACTGAACCCAAGTTCTGGGTGAGACTCATATCTAGGGAGTCTGGATGGTTGTGAAAAGGGGGAGTGCACAGAACCCTAGGGGAGCCACAAAAGGAAAAGGTCTCGAGGTGCACGAGTATGAGTGCACACACAGGGGGCTGACTGCTAATTGGGTCTCTGGCTTTCTCTAGTGGGAGGAAGACAGAACCTCCCAACTGTACTGAAATCCAGCTCTGACTGCACCGAACTCCAGTTTGGGCGAGACCCTGGGGACCCAGACTCATATGAGTTCCTGGAGCACACAGAAACTCAGGGGAGATGGAAAGGCAGAGGCCTGGAGGCACGTGAGTGTGAGTGTGCACAGAGAGGGTTACAGCAATTATTGAGGGACACTCAGACCCAGGGGCCACATAAGGCAGGACTGATGGGAAGCCAAGGCTGTCTACTCAGCCCTGAGACTCTGCCCCATCCAAGCTGAACACAGAGGATTTTGCAATTTTGCAAGTCCCCTATCATACAGCTAACTCCATCACAGTAGTTCTCCCTGTGTAGACACAGCTGATCCTCACAACCAATTGGCTTGGAGGTCAATCCCCCCCAGTGATACCAACAACAATCAAGGTTTAACTACAACAAGGCTGTACACACAGTCCACAAAGGGGTGCACCAAGAGTGTCTTCCTCAGATAACTGGAGAGGCAGAGCTACTGGGCTATATAGTTTAGCTAGCACACAAAGCTATTCTACCAACTCAGGGAAGCAGTGGAGACAAAGAAACAGATCACAAACGAAAAAAATGTAGGAAAATAAATGAGTTCAAAACCATGCTTATTAGTTTTTTCAAGAATTTCCTAGAAAAGATGGATAAATTTAGCAAGACCCAAGAGGAGATGAAAAAGGACCAACTAGAGATGAAAAAGGACCACCTAGAAATTAAACATATACTTACTGAAAAAAAAAAAAAAATATATATATATATATATATATATATATATATATATATATATATATATAATACAAAAACCTAACAGCACACTAGAGGAACACAAGAATCAAGTCAAAGATTTGAAATACAAAGAAGCAGAAAACACTCAACTGGAAAAGCAAAAAGAAAAAAAAGAATCAAAACGTTAAAGATAGTATAAGGAGCCTGTGGGACAACTTCAAGCATATCAACATCAGAATTATGGGGGTTCCAGAAGAAGAGAGAGAGCAAGATACTGAAAACCTATTTGAAGAAATAATGACTGAAAACATCCCACACCTGGTGAAAGAAATAGACTTACAAGTCCAGGAAATGCACAGAACTCCAAACAAAAGGAATTCAGAGAGGACCACACCAAGACACATCATAATTAAAATGCCAAGAGCAAAAGACAAAGAAAGAATCTTAAAAGCAGCAAGATAAAAATAGTTAATTACCTACAATGGAGCACCCATATGATTGTCAGCTGATTTCTCAACAGAAACTATACAGACCAGATAGGAGTGGCAAGAAATATTCAAAGTGATGAATAGCAAGAACCTACAACCAAGATTACTCTACCCAGAAAAGCTATCATTCAGAATTGAAGGTCAGATAAAGAGCTTCATAGATAAGAAAAAACTAAAGGAGTTCATCAACACAAAACCAGTATTATATGAAATGTTGAAAGGGGAAGAAGAGGAAGAAGAAAAAGGTAAATACTTTTCTATCAACAAGTGAATCTAAAAACCAAATGAATTAAAAATCTGAGGAACAGAATAAACTGGAGAATATAATAGAATCAGGGGCATAGAAAGGGAGTGGACTGACAATTCTCAGGGGGAAAGACCTGAGGGGAGTGCAGAGAGAGACTGGACAAAAATCATACACCTTTGGTGGAGGACAATGAGGGAGGAGAGTTAAGGGCAGAGGGAGGGGTGGGAGCTGGGTGGAGGAGAGTTATGGGGGAAAAAAAGAGGAACAAGTGTAGTAATCTAAAAAATAAGCATTTATTAAATAAAAAACAAAACAAAAAGAAAGAAAGAAAAAGCTGACATGTTATAATGGCTATCCAAATTAAAAATTGGGCAGGAGGAGATACTTTAGGAATAAGCAGAATTAGTCAATATATAAAAATTAGAGGTCATTTTATCTCTTGTGAACCTAGGTATTTATTTTCCTTTAAATTTTGCTCTCATTTTGAATATAAAATGCATAATTCTAAACATTAATGTTTTTGCATAGTTATTTACATATAAAATAAATAATTCAATTCAAAACAATCCAAATACCAGTTTATCTAAATTAACATAATACATTCAACATTTGTTCTTTCAATCAGAAGGTTATAATGAAGAGTTTGAGCCAGATTTGCTTACTTTAGCATTTCTTTTTTTTTTTAAATAAAAAATATATGTATTTTTACTGATTTCAGAGAAGAGAGAGAGAGAAAGAGATAGAAACATCAATGATTAGAAAGAATCATTGAGCAGCTGCCTCCTTCATTCCATGTACTAGGGATTGAGCAATCTAGGTGTTTACCCTGACTGGGAATCAAACAATGACCTCCTGGTTCATAGGTTGACTTATCCACTGAACCATTCCAGCTGGGCATTTCAGCATTTCTTGAACTGTGTTTATACTGTAGTTCACATGAGTTAGAATAACATTAATTGTCTATTAGAAGTGAACATTCATGACTCCTGCCTCACATATACAGAAAATTTTCTCTTAGTGAGAGCTTTTGGAGCATATGTTTTATTCACCATAGCTAAGACTTGGAAACAGCCTAAGTGCCCATTAGCAGATGAATGGATTAAAAAACTTAGATTTTAGCTATGGTGAGATTCTTAGCAGATTTGGGTGCACATTAAATTTTTAAAGTCATTGTTTTACTTCCCTCTTATGTAAAACTCAGAATTTATATGCCATAGTAGACCAGGAAAGGGCAGCAGAAACTGAAATTTATGGGAGGAAATTAAAGGCTTGAGGGACCTGGGAAGTCATTTATAATTTGGGATAACATACATACAAGAAAGCTGTATTACAAAGTCACTGTTCTCACAACAGCCTGGTACTGGCACAAATACAGACATACTATACTCTGTTTCCCCAAAAGTAAGACATCCCCTGAAAATAAGACCTACTTCCAGTTTTGCCTCTCGCTGTAATATAAGGCACCCCCCCCCCCCAGAAAATAAGACCTCCCATTTAATAAGGCTTCCACCGAACAAAAGGCCTTCCCGGAATATAAGGCCCCCGAGACTACCATAAGGCATTTGGCTCCTGATTTAAAGAGACCTCCGACTGCCTGAACAGCTCCAGCTGCGCTGCGGCCAATCAGTGAGCTAGTTTGTGTTGACAACTACTACCATATGGTATACAGGTAATAAATTTCCTTTTTATTCTGTTCAACAATAAATGTGTACTGTATTCTTCTTCATGGGAAAATAAGACATCCCCTGAAAATTAGACCTAGCGCATTTTTTAGAGCAAAAATTAATATAAGATACTGTCTTATTTTGTGGGAAAGAGGGTATAGGCTAATGGGATAGAATGGAGAATCTAGATATTGACCCAAACCCCTATGCTCAATTAATATTTGACAAAGGAGGCATGAACATATAATGGGGTGAAGAAAACCTCTTCAATAAATAGTGTTGGTAAAATTGGACAGATACATGCAAAAAATATGAAACTAGACCACTAACACACACTATACACAAAAATAAACTCAAAATGGATAAAAGACTTAAGATGGGAAAACATAAAAATACTAGAGGAATCCACAGGCAACAAAATTTCCAACATATGCCAAAGGAACTTCTTCACTGATACTGCTCCTAGGGCAAAGGAAGCTAAAGAGAAAATTAACAAATGGGACTACTTCAAAATAGAAAGCTTTTTGCACAGCAAAAAAACCCTATCGACAAAACAACAAGAAAGCCCACTGTAAGGGAGAACATATTTGCAAATGTTATCCCTGATAAAGGCTTAATCTCCAACATCTACAGCCAACTTATACAACTTAATAAAAGGAAGACAAATGATCCAGTAAAAAATGGGCAACAGATCTAAAAAGAATCTTCTCAAAAGAAGAAAGAGGAAAGCCAAGAGACACATGAAAACATGCTCAAAGTCACTAATTATCTGAGAGATGCTAATCAAAATGACAATGCGATACCATCTCACACCTGTCAGAATGGCAATCATCAACAAATCAACAAACAAGTGTTAGCGAGAATGCAGAAAAAAAGAAACCCTCGTGCACTGCTGGTGGGAATGCAGACTGGTGCAGCCACTGTGGAGAACAGTATGGAGTTTCCTCAAAAAACTAAAAATGGAACTCCCATTTGACAAGTAATCTCACTCCTAGGAATATATCCTAAGAAACTAGAAACACCAACCCTAAAGGATATATGCACCCCTATGTTCATGGCAGCACAATTTTTAATAGCTAAGATTTGGAAAAAGCCTAGGTGGCTGTCAGCAGATGAGTGGATCAGGAAACTGTGGTACATCTACACAATGAAATACTATGCTGCCTTAAAAAGAAGGAATTCTTACCATTTGCAGCAACCTGGATGGAACTGGAGAGCATTATGCTAAGTGAAATAAGCCTGTGAATGAAAGAAAAATACCACATGATCTCACTCATTTATAAATAATGAAGAACATTGTAAACTGTGGGACAAAAAGATAGATACAGAGTCAGTAAGGCATCAAACGGACTGTCAAATTAACAGTGAGAAGGTTAAAGAGAGATGGGGTAGATAAGAGATAAACCTAAGGACTTATATGAATACATATAAGCATAACTAATGGACACAAGATATTGGGGGGTTAGGGCATGCATGGGAGTGGGATGGGGGGCAATGGGAAGATATGTACACATTAATAGAAAAAAGAAAAAGAAAAAGAAAGTGGATTGTGGAGGAGCACAGGAAACTTGGTTGGAAATTTTGTAAGGAGGAAATTCCGACCTATGGAAGTTGGCTGAAGGCAACCACCCTTAATGGTTCCTTGACTTTTCCAAACTGGTCTGTGTATGTGCAGACCCTTGGGTATTTACTGGAATCTTTACACTTAATCTTTAGAATTCCTTGTTTAAAGGACAATGCAGATGCCATGTGTCCTCCCAAGAATGTTTACAATACTGATTGTATCTAAAACCTCTGATAAAAGACTGAAGAGGCAGGCTAACGAGGTTGTTTGCCTTCTCTAGGCAGGCAGTCCCTTAGCCCTTTCACAAAAATCCTGTGTTAGAGTAATCACTCATCTGTGGCTCAGGTTCTGTTGGTCAGTGCCAGCAGTGGATGAGAATTTTAAATTCTAAATAATAAGTAAATCTATTGGTCCATTTTTTAGGCAGCTTCAAAATCCTTGAGGAGGTTGGAGAAGTCCATTCAAAACTGTAAGTCAAAATGAAGAGTAAGTTGTATATACACACATCAAAAGCATACACAATAGAACAAACTGTTGTCTGTTTAAATATATAAAATTTTTAATTTTTACTTTCTCTTAAGTAAATTTTTTTATGCTCTTTCTTCTTTTTGTGTAGATGTTCTTCCTTTGTTTGTGTAGACCTTTTCTTTATGTAGATCTGAGTTTTTGACCCATATTGTTTTATTTCTTCCCACAGAATATTTATTAACATTCCTTGCAAGCAGGTTCACTGGCCAAAAATTTCCTCAATTTTTCCTTGAGAAAAATCTTTATTTTTCCTTCAGTTTTTTTTTAAATCATCTCCCCTTAACCCCCTAATGCTTCCCCCCATTCATACTCTCACCGCCTGTCGTCTGTGTCCATTGGTTGGGCTTATATGCATGCATACAAGTCCTTTGGTTGATCTCTCCTTCTTACCCCAACCCTTCCCTACCTTCCCTTTGAGGTTTGACAATCTGATCACTGCTTCTGTGTCTCAGGATCTCTTTTGTTCATCAGCTTCTGTTGTTTGTTATATTCCACAAATGAGTGAGATCATGTGTTATTTATCCTTCTCTGAGTGGATTATTTCACTTAGCATAATGCTCTCCAGATCCATAGATGCAGTTACAAATGGTAAGGATTCCTTTTTTTTTTACTGCAGCATAGTATTCCATTGTGTAGATGTACCACAGTTTTTTTTAATCCACTAACCTGCTAACCTGCTATTAGACACTTAAGCTGTTTCCAAATCTTAGCTATGGTGAATTGTGCTGCTATGAACATAGGGGTGCATATATCCTTTCTGATTGGTGTTTCTAGTTTTTGGAGATATGTTCCTAGAAGTAGGATCACTGGGTCAAATGGGAGTTCATTTCTAATTTTTGAAACTCCATACTGTTCTCTACAGTGGCTGCACCAGTCTGCATTCCCACCAGCAGTGCAGGAGGCTTCCCTTTTCTCCACATCCTCATCAGCACTTGTCATTTGCTGATTTGTTGATGATAGCAATTCTGACAGGTGTGAGATGGTATCTCATTGTCATTTTGATTTGCATCTCTTGGATGCAATAATGAACTTAAAGAAAGAGAAACTAAAAAAACAATCCCATTTACCATGGGACCAAAAATATTAAGATACCTAGGAAAAAAAATAACTAAGGAGGTAAGAGATCTATATGCTGAAAACTACAGGACACTGAAAAAAGAGATAGAGGAAGACATAAACAGATGGAAGAACTGATTCTGTTCATGGATTGGTAGAATCAACATCATTAAAATGTCCATACTAGCCAAAGCAATCTGTAGATTCAATGCATTCCCAATAAAATACCAGTGGCATATTTTGCAGACCTGGAACAAACTCTCCAAAAATATCTGGAATAAAAAATAACCCCAAATAGCTGCAGCAATTCTCAGAAAGAAGAATAAAGTAGATGGGCTCTCAATACCAGATTTCAAGCTCTACTTACAAAGTCACTGTTCTCAAAACAGCCTGGTACTGGCACAAGAACAGTCATATAGATCAATGAAATAGAATAGAGGACCCAGATTTCGACCCAAACCACTATGCCCAATTAATATTTGACAAAGGAGACATGAACATCCAATAGAGTCAAGACAGTCTCTTCAATAAATGATGTTGGGAAAACTGGACAGATACATGCAAAAAAAAAAATGAAACTAGACTACTAACTTACACCATTCACAAAAATAAAGTCAAAATGAATAAAGGAGTTAAACATAAGATGGGAAATCATAAAAATACTAGAGGAATTCATAGGCAGTGAAATTTCATACATATGCTGAAGCAGTTTCTTCACTGATACTGCTCCAAGGGCAATGGAAACTAAAGAGAAAATAAACAAATGGGACTACATCAAAATAAAAAGCTCTGCACAGCAAAAGAAACCATCTAAACAACAAAAAAGCCCACTAACTGGGAGGACATACTTGCCAATGTTATCACTGATAATGGTTTAATCTCCAACATGTACAGGAAACTCATACGACTTAACAAAAGGAAGATAAACAATCCAATACAAAAATGGGAAATGGACCTCAATAGATATTTTTTGAAATAAAACAAACGGAAGGCCAAGGGACATATGAAAACATGCTTAAAGTCACTAATCATTGGAGAGATGCTAATTAAAACAACAATGAGGTACCACCTCACACCCGTCTGAATGGTATTCTTTTTGTACATATGTTATATGTTAGATCTTTGTAACTTTCCTACTGTCCTTGAATATTCTGTTCTATTTTTTTTTTTGTGTGTGTGTGTGTGTGTGTGTGTGTATGTGGGGGTGGGATTCTCTTTGTTTTTAAGTTTTGAAGATTTCTATTGTTATATTCTCAAGCTCAGAAATTCTATCCTCAGCTATGTCCAGTCTGCTAGTAGACCATTAAAGGCATTCTTCATTTCTATTGCACTTTTTAAAAATCTTCCAAGTTTGTTTTTTTACTTTTTCTTAAAATTTATTTCCCTCTGTTTACATTGCACATACATTGTTGCATGCTGTATACTTTATTTTATAGAAACCTTAGCATATTAATTACTAGAGTCTTAGTGCACAAATTAGTACTCCAGTGGGGTCTGTTGGCCTGGTCTGTGGTTTTGTGCTGAAATTGGCTCTCTGACATCCCCCAAGGAATTCCAGATTGTGAGATTGTGCAGGTCAGGTTGAAGGGCCCCACCAGTGTATGATTTGGACTGGTGAGCAATGAGGCAGGGTGGCCAGACAAGAAGAGACTGTAGGAGGACTCCAGGGTGTGTCTGTTCCATCTAGCTCAGTCCTAATCAGTCAGATCCTAGCAGGAAGCTCACCTACTGGTTGAAGCATCTTCCCCCCAGTAGTCAGTGCACATCATAGCTAACTGGTCGACTGGTTGACTGCCTTCCCCCTGGTGGTCAGTGAACATCATAAAAAGGTTGAGTGGCCTTAGCATATCATTAGCATAATATACTTTGATTGGTTGAAGAGATGATCAGATGACTGGACACTTAGCTATGCTTTTTGATTTGTATCTCTTGGATGCAATAATGAACTTACAGAAAGAGAGACTAAAAAAGCAATCCCATTTACCATGGGACCAAAAACTTAAGATACCTAGGAATAAATTTAACTAAATTTTTCTATATGCTGAAAACTACAAGACACTGAAAAAATAGATAGAGGCTTTTATTATATATGAGTAAGGGCCCAGTGCATGAATTTGTGTACTTTGAAGGGAACTGTGGGCCACAAGGCTATGGTAGGAACAGGGGAGGATCTCAGCCCATCCTCCACACCCCTAACCAGCACCTTCCACTGTGGCCAATAGTCATCTGTCTACTGGTAGCTCTGCTCCTGTCACCATCACTCCCACACGCTGACAGTGCCAGCCCAGCTCAGACCCCCTGAATGCACAAAGCTACTGGGGACAGTCACAGCAGCAAATGTGGGTGGGGTTGGTGCTGTCAGTGGATTTGAGCAGCAGTGCTGCCTCAATTGCCATTGCCCCTTGGGTGCAGGGGGAGGTGTAGAAGCCCTCAGGGACGATCATGTCTGGCAGATGCCACTTGAACCCACTGATGGTGGTGAGTGATTGTGACTGGCACCAGGCACCAACGCAGCTGTGGGTGGTAAGCGAGAGCAAAGAATTTTCAGTAACCATCAGAGGCTCCCCCCCCATGACATTCATATTGCCAAATGCTTTGCCCCCAAATTGTTTGATTTTCACTACCATAATCTGTTTATAACACCCATTTAAACACAATTTGTATTCTTTCATTATAATGTAAAAATCTTTAATATCTTCATCTCATTTTTATATTATGTGCTTAAAATTTAGATTGAGAAATTTTCTTTATGAACCAGTTATTTCATTTTTTGTGTAATGTTTATGTTCTTTTTCATGTATATTAAGAAATTAACATTTCTTCATGAATAATTTATGTTCATTTTCACCCTTTGTCTTTGATAGTTGCTATAACTACTACCATGTTGTTTTTTTAATTAACAATTGAAAAACTTTTGCATGTATACTTATTGTGCCTATTTTGTTTGTTTTGAGTATTAGGTACTCTTAATCTTTTTTTCCCCCTGGTTTTATTGGGAGTGTTAGACATTTTAATGTTAAAATTAATTTTAGATTTTAATAGGAGAGAAAAAGTATAATAATATGTATGTTATGAACATATCCTGTGATTTTGAAGTTTATAAAAAAGATTGTTTTAGTTGTTCTTTAAGTTGTTTTACTTTAATATTTTCTGTAATGCTAGTCTGCAGGTGATGAACTTTTTCAACTTTTGTATGTCTGAAAAAGTGTACTTACCTCAAATTTTTAAAAAATATTTTCTGGGTATATGGAATCCTATATTGAATTTCTTAGCAACACTTTAAAAATGGGCTCTGTGACCTTTTTATTCACAATGTTTCCAATGAGAAATATGTTGTCATCTATATCTTTATTCCTTTACAGAAGTGTCTTATCCTACTGCTTTACAGATTTTCTCTTTGTTGCTGGTTTTGAAAGATTGGACTATGATATATCTCTCTTCATATAATCTGTGAATTTATATTTTTATATTTTTCTCAAATTTGAACATTTTTCAGCCTTTGTTTCTTCAAATACTTTTGCTTCCCGTTCACAACTCTTGCTGCACAACTCACAAAAGCATATTTCACTTTTAACTCTCTCAGTGTTTATTTTTTTCTAGTTTGTATTGCTGTTTTATAAGTTATTAATCTTTTATTCATCATTTCTAATTGTAAAAAACTCTACTAAATTCATTTTTATTCTAGACAATGCAATTTTAAACTGTAGAAATTTGACTTGACTCTTCTATTTATGTCTTTACCTTACTTTCGAATATATGGAATTTACTTCTAATAAACTTTTAAATGTCCCTGTTCACTAAATTTAATATTTTTGATTAATTTTCATCAAATGGATGCTTTGTGTCAGGAGCCAGGAAATACAGCAAGGGTCGTGGAATTCTCCCCAAGGCCAGAACTGCATACTTGAAACCTCCCCCAACCAGGAAAAGCATAACCGCCACATCCGCTATCAGCAGCCAGCATCTGGAACTAGCTTAGCCAATCCGCTTAGACCACATACCTCCTCGACCCCTTTTTCCTTCCCCTTCCCCTTTCTGAGCGTATATAAGAAGAGCCACCGGAAATAAAATTTTGAGGCTTGATCAGAACACCATTTGCCTTGCCTCCTTTCTTCGTGTCCCTGTCTGTTTCTCATTCTCTTAGGTGCGTTGCCTCACTGCCCCTGTTGAATGACCCTGGGGGCCGGGGCAGCTTTGAATTAAGCAAATAACTGTAGAAAAAGCAATTTATATATATAGTTAGACAATGAATATGCAATAGGAGAATATGTGTTAATACAATAGCCATTCCTTCCTTCTTAGCTACAGTTCACTTTTCGAGGTTTTAGTCACCATGGTCAACTGTGGTCTGAAAATATTATATGAATAATTCCAGAAAGAAACAATTAATAAGATTTAAAATGGGTGCCATTCTGAGTAGCATGTTGAGATCTTGTGCCATCCTGCTCCATCCTGCCCAGCATGTGAATCGTCACTTTGTCAAACAGCAACTTTATATAGCCTACCTGCCCATTAGTCACTTAGTAGGTTCAGATGGACTCTTTTTGGTATCACAGTGTTTGTGTTCAAGTAGTAGTTATAATAGCCTAACACTATGTCACAATACCTATTGTTATTTTCCTAACTTCATCATAAAGGCATTGTATTATCTCACATTATCATAAGAAGAAAGGTGAATATAGTACATTGAGGTATTTTGAGAAAGACATAATTTTAATAGAGTAAATTGTTAAAATTGTTCTATTTTATTATTACTGTTGTTAATCTCTTGCTGTATCTAATTTATATATTAAACTTTATCATAGTGCTCTTAGAATGTCACCCCCTCAGATAAAGAATGATTGCTGTAATACAAGATACCATGGTTACTGTTATAAAAGTCAGCCCAAAACTATTAAAATTAAGCCGTCAACCCCATTATAATAAAAAATTATCCATTTTTATGTTTAAGTTATATTGTTGTTTCTTATATCTGTCACATTAGATCTTTAAAAAATATCCTCACATAAGGATATATTTATTGATTTCAGAGTAAAAGGAAGGGAGAGAGAGAGAAATATTGATTTTTTGATATTTATTGATTTCAGACTAAAAGGAAGGGAGAGAGAGAGAAATATTGATTTTTTTGCTTCCCACAGGCACCTGACTGGAGAACAAACTCAACCTAGGTATGAGTTTGGAATCCAACTGAAGGAATGTAAAAACATAAAAACCAGCAGGGCCTGAAGCTAGTTAAAGTTAATCAGGACAAGTCAGCCAAATGCCAGGAAATGTCGCGACAGAAGCCAGATAGCCATCTGTAGCCATATCTTTTCACATTAACAACTAAAACAGATAGGAATTCAAGTTTCTTGAATATTCAAGAAACTATGCTACCAAAAACTCTAGAAAGCATTCAGCCTGGTTAATCTGTTAGAACAGAAGTGATATCAAAATTAATACAAATAATTAATACTCACTGTCAGGGTCAGAACAAATAAGTAAGGTATTTATTTTAGAAATAGAGGCCTGGTGGATGAAATTCATGCATGATGGTGGGTGGTTCTCAGCCCAGCTTGCACCCTCTCCATTCTGGGACTCCTCGAAGGATGTCCCACTGATAGTTTACAGTCATTGGGCCTAAACAGGCAGTCGGACATCCCTTTCACAATCTGGAACTGCTGGATCCAGCTGCTCACCTGCCTGCCTGCCTGCCTGATTGTTCCTAACCACTCTGCCTGGTGGCCTGCTTGCTTCCAACTGCCACCTGCCACTGGCCTGCTTGCCTCTAAATGTTCCCCTGCCAGCCTGATCACCTCAACTGGCTCCCCTGCTGGCCTGATAATCCCCAACTGTCTCCCTGCTGGTCTGCTCACTCCAAACTGCCCCCACCCCCGTTGTCCTGATCACCTCCAACTGACCCTCACTGATGGCCTGCTGACCCCAAACTTTCCCCCCTGCTGGTCTGCTTACCCTAACAGCCCCTGCCATCCCATCCTGGCCTGATGACGCCCTGGCAACCCAAGGTCTCAGCCCCTTTTTTTTCTTTTTCTTTTCTTTTTTTCAGCATCTCCTTGAGCAGAGGCCAGGGCTGGCTGGAAGCAAGTATCTAAGATTTATTTATCTTCTATAAATTAAACTTAATAGCCTTGAGTGGAAGCCAGAGCAGGCCACAGAATATGGAAAGCTTGGCTTCCTCCATTGGCAGGGGCATCCGAGGCCTACTGCTTGCTCCAGTTCCATGGCTGCCATCATTTTTGTTGGGATTTATTTACCTTCTATAATTAAAACTTTGTAGGCTTGAGGGGAGGCCAGGGCCAGCCAGGGTGGGTGGGAAGCTTGACTTCTTCCATTGCTGGGACAACCGAAGCCTCCTGTTTGCTCCAGCTCTGTGGCCAGCCACCATCTTTGTTGAATTAATTTGCATATCTTATCCTGATTGGCTGGTGAGCATGGCTTGGCATAGCGGAGTGATGGTTAATTTGCATGTTTCTCTTTTATTAGTATAAATTGTAATTAGTGAGAAGTAAATTTGTTTATTCAAATTTGGGAGGAATGATTCTATTTACTGAAATATAAATAGTAATACTTCCTTGATTTAATAAAATAATGAGAATATGGATATAATTTACTTCATAGCCAAACTTTAAATTTTTAGAAAAAAGTTCAAAATATAAATTCCAAGAGACTTCCTGGTGTCATACAATGTACTTACTTGTACAATTAAAAAGAAAATGCTATTGTAATTAATTTTCTATTTTATTTTTGCTTTAGTTTCTAATCTATCAGGATTCATTCAAAATTGTGTAAAATGTGAGCTATTAACAGTGTGCAGCTATTTTGTGTGCATCTATAATTTAGCACTATGGGAACAGCAGATAACTGTGGGAATAGGAAATACATGCTTCTAATGTTAATTTTTGACAATAATTAGTTGAGAAAGTAAGATACAAGTGTTTTTAAATAGCAGGTATCTATTCTTAAGAATGTTATAAAATAAAATTTACTTTCTTTTCTTGTACCTAGTTTTTTAACATACAGAAGAAAGTTAAAAGGTAAGATATTATAAAGCATTTTTTCAAAATTCAAAGTGTATTCTCTCTATTAACTATCTTGTAACTCCTAAGTTAACATTTTATTTTCATGATACCTGTTTGTTTTTCTTATATATACTTAGTCTGGAGGTAACTTTTGCCAGGAGCCAATTCCAGCATGTCATAATTACAAGAGTTTTATCAAAAGGTTGATGAAACTTGGGGGCTCAACAAGGGCTGAGACACATATGTAATTACCTGTTGGAACGGCTGAAAAGCATCTCCTCCAAATCTGAATAGTATGATTTTTTACTGCCAGACAGTTCAGAGTATCTTAATCTACATGTTACTGGCTCCTGTTGGCCAAACACCTGAATGGCTATAGTCTATTTCCCAATCTGACAATGCTTCTGTACCCTAACCTTTGAAGTGTATTATCTCCACCTTGCCTTAGGACAAATTGTGTTAATAAAAAAGCAAGGATCCTGAGACAGGAGACCTTTAACTCCTTTAGCTAAAGCTCCTCTGATCCCAGTGCTTTTCAAAACTATCTTTCATCTTTGGACTCTTACTTAATTTATGCACAGCCTTTCTCCAGATTGCTGAACCCTTTCTTAATGCTGGGACAAGAACCCCAGGATTATGGCCATTTGAACTTGGGCTTTCTAAATTCTGGCAACACCAGCAAACTTTCATTTTGTTCTTTATTTTTTTATGTCTTCCTTCCTACCCTTCCTCTCCTACCAAATTATCTCCTAAAATAACATAACCATTAACTTCTGGTTATATAAAATTGGAATATAGTTTTAGTTAACTTAAATACAAGCAGAAATTCATTAATATACTTTAATTATCTTAAGACTTGAATATAAAAACATTTTAAAATATCCCAACTGTGCAAATTAGTTGTGCCTCCTTTACAATGCTTTCCTGCAAGATAGTGTCATTTCATTCTTTATGAGAATATGTGGGAGTAGGACATTATTTTCTCAATAGGTTGGAATAATTCTCATATGCCTGTAACTTTCAAGCAATTATTATTTTAAATAATGATTAAATTCAAAATGATTGTTGTGAAAATTATAGTTTACATACATATTTTGAATTTTGTATGGCACTTAACCTATTCAAGTTTATTTTAACTTTGTTGTAATTATCTTGGCCATCATTTATAACTACTTTTTTGCCTTTATTTTTATTTATTTATTTTTAAAAATATATTTTATTGATTTTTTACAGAGAGGAAGGGAGAGGGATAGAAAGTTAGAAACATTGATGAGAAAGAAACATTGATCAGCTGTCTCCTGCACGCTCCCTACTGGGAGTGTGCCCGAAACCAAGGTATGTGCTCTTGATTGGAATTGATCCTGGGAACTTTCAGTCTGCAGGCTGACACTCTATCCACTGAGCCAAACCAGTTTTGACTTGCCTTTATTTTTAAAATAAAATTAATAGAGGTATATGCAAATTAGCCAGGATGTCATAATGTCACAATTAAATAGCAGGAACCTGAGGCTGCATGGCACCTGGCCAGGGAGAGGGATCTCAGACCAGGTCCCCCGCACCATGAAGCTTGACAGGGGGACCTGAGACTGCACTTCCCGATCTGTGCCAGGCTGGGGGAGCTCTGGCTGTCGCCCCCACCCAGAGGGGCTTGATGGGGATGGGACTGGGTGGGTTTGGATACCCAGTGATTTCAAAGCACATGCGGGTGGGTGGAGACTTGACTCTGGGTCACACAGTGTGCCCAGATTTTGATAGGAGGGAGATTTTCATACACATTTTATTAATTTTCTTTCATCTCTGATACTTCTATTGTAGAGATAGGGAAATTTCAATATTAAAATATTATATCTAATTAATTCCCTTTTAGTGTGCATGAATTTTGTGCACCATGCCAATAGCTGGGTAATAAAATTATATAGGTTTCTATTGTACACATCTATAATACATCTATTGCATAGTGTGCCCACCACCCAAAGTCAAATCTTCCATCACCATTGATTTGACCCACTTGACCTTACTACTTCCCCATTCTCTTCCTTCTGATAACCACCATCCTGTTTTCTGTATTTATGAATTTTTGTTTGTCCTAACTATTTATTACTTTCATTTTTATATCCCACATATGAGTGAAATCATATACTTCTTTGCTTTTGCTTTCTGACTTATTTAGTTTAGAATGGTATTCTCAAGATCCATCAATGTTGTTGCAAATAGAAGTATAAAATTTTACTGTTAAATCAATATTCTAACATTTGATCTTATGGCTTTAGTGATGTCACATGAATTTCAGTGCTATCTCTTGCATATGTACTCTGAAGAGCTTTTTTACCTTTTGCCTACAATGGGATGGAAAATTCCTAGATTCTACTTAAATGTGCATTCACTGAGGAAATGATAGGAGTTAAGAAGAAACACACAAAAACAATGGCCTTAAGTTACTACCAAAATTGTGT
This sequence comes from Lasiurus borealis, assembly GCA_004026805.1. Lineage (NCBI taxonomy): Eukaryota > Metazoa > Chordata > Mammalia > Chiroptera > Vespertilionidae > Lasiurus > Lasiurus borealis. The sequence goes on along the minus strand of PVJN01002936.1, from coordinate 33,076 downwards.
GTTTGAGTGTTAGTATTTGTGTCTTCTCACACATGGTCTCATTTCCAAGCATGATTGACTTCTATAAGTGGCCAAATTATAAAAATTATATTCAAATAACTCAAGAAACTAGAGCAGTTATAAGATAAGAAACTAGAGCAGTTATAAGATAAACCCCTATACAGCATAGTGTGACAGTTTATCTCAAGTATAGGGGAGCTTTCCTCAATTCTTTTTTGTCAGACTGTTGACAACTCTGAAAAACCTACTGATTAAATCTTACAAAATGTTCCCCAAAATGTTAAAACATGTTTAATATGCATAATTCAAACTTGGTTATTTTTGCCCTGATAGTCTTTTCCCATGACTGTTTTTCAGGATTCTAAAAGAAAAATAATCTACATTTCATTGGTGACAATATTCAAAAAATGAAAGCTAATTCTGGTACAAATGGCCCAAATCTTAGGTAGTAGTGTTTTTTCATACACATTACAGGTTTAAATATCAATGCCTTCTCTTGCTGAGGAACTGAACCTTTCATCTTCTCTGAGCTCCAAGAACTCTCACTGCAACTCAGTTCCTGACAAATATGACAAAGAGGTTGCTCTGAACTGCTCATATGTTCATATTCAAAATGCAGATTTTTACATTAGCTATCAAAATAGTTGTTTTTCTCAAAGTAGTATCAGTAAAAACTATGGAAGTGAATAAAACTGTTTCTAGTGCAATGTTGGTGTGGTGCTATTTTGAAAACCTTTATGCTATGTACATGAAATTAACAAAAGAGAGCCAGAGGAAGTACACTGTAAAATCGTATTTTTTAAGTGGGGGGAGGTGGGGCGCAAATGGTGGGAGCGAAGGGCACAGAGCTGCCAATGGACATGGGCACCCAGGGCACGGCCCCAAACTGGAGCTGCTGACGGCAAGGATCTGGCACTGACCCCTATCGCGCTAGGTGGAGTCCGCCAGGCTGGCAGGGAAGCCTGCTACCTCTGTGGAGGCCAGAGAGATGAGGATGAAGGAGGTGGAGCGGCAGTAGAAGGAGAGAAATGGTTACAATGGAGAGTTATACGGATCACAGCCCCTGAGCAGATCTGGCAGCGTTGAAGAGAGATCAGAAAAAGATTTCACTGAGAAGGTGAAATTACTGCAGCCACACTGGCCTTGCTGGGTGGCACCTCCTCCAGAGGGGAAGGGGGATACCTATTTCCATCGACACGGAGGTGTCCATTAGGGAGATCAAGGACTCGCTATCAGAAGCGGAAGAGAAGTATAAGAAGGCGGTGGTTTCCAGGGCCCAGCTGGACAATGGGAAGATGAACTGCATGTGCCAGGGAGCCTCATGTACCCTGAAGGACACACTGCCAGAGATGGAAGAACAGCCGTCAGCGTTTAGGTGGCAATATGAGGAGAAAAGCAAAGAATTTGAGCGGGAGAAGCACACCCACAGTCTGCTGCAGTTTCAGTTCCCCCAAGTGAAAGGCGTCCTGCATTAGAGAGAGCAGATGCTGGTGAAACATGGAATAATCCTAAATTCAGAAACAGCTACCAATGGAGAGACTTCAGACCCCCTAAATAGTGTTGGATACCCTGGTCCTACCACGATGACAAAAGAAGAGTTGAATGCCCTCAAGGCGAAGGGAACCTGGCCCTAGGAAAAGGTACTGTGATGGAGCTGAAAAATGAAATTGTGGAGAATATGAGGAAAAGAGAAATCTTGCAAAATACTGGGCAGGAACAGCACAAAGAGCACCCCAAGAAGGACTGTATGGACATCGAGGTCTTGTGACAATGTCAAGGACCAGAAAACCTCTGAAGACAGTGCCCTCTCCCTAGGAACATTAGCTACAAATGAGGGACAGGTTCAAGGCCCAGTTCTAAAGAATACATCCTTCCTTGAATATTCAGAGCAGGTTGAGTCCAAGGAGCTCACAAGCACCTCAGGTGCTAGGACTGGGCCCTACTTGAGCAATCTAAGCATTTCAGAGAACGAGATGGTGAAACCCTGGATCCTGCGACTGGGCAGGGCATCAGGAATGCCTTGAATATCAAAAACCAAAGTGAAGAAGCTGCATAAAAAAGGAACAAGAGGAGCAAGATTTTCAAACCAGTTTGGGAGCGGTTAGCATAAAACCACATCAGGATCCTGCCCCTTTGCAAATATCTGAAGTTGAAAATGTGAGCAGCTCCCAGGGTGCGGTGAAGGCAGGGCTAGCTAGATTGGAGACCCAAGTGGGCACAGTGGCCTCACGTCTCCAAGGTATAGCGAAGGCACAGTAAGTTAGGACACATGTGCGGTCAATGTTCCCAAGAAGTTGGGCCCAAGTTAAGAGAAAGAGTTCACCAGCCAGGAAGGGGCTGAACCCAGAGAGGTCCCAGTTCCAAGCTCGGGAGCAGCGGGGGAGAACAGCTAGGAAGAGGACGAGGAATGAAGGAGACACCAGTCCCTCCAGAAGTCCCAGCCTGTTCCTCTTCTCCAGCAGCCAGTGCTCAGGAGGCAGCAGGTTCACTTAGACTTAGAGTAAAGGCCAAGAGAGAACCCAGTGAAAAAAAGAATGACCCACAGGGAGAGGGATTGGATCCATCTCCAAAGAAGGTGAAAAAACAAGAAAAAGAAAAACGTGAAGAAAAAGTTAACATTTCAGAACCCAGATCTAAGTGAAGTTAAGGAAGAAAAGCAGGTAAAATCTTCTGTTGAAAAATCAGGTATGGAAATATAAAATGAGGTCACTGAATATCCAAACAGAACATTGTGGCTGGAAGCAGTGAAAACCTGGGATTTCCAGAAGACCCTAAGATGGAGTTGGTTGGAACACTGAACCATGAAGATGTTGATGTAAACGCTGTGGTGGGGAAAGGAAGAGCAGATGGAGAACCATTACTATTTGAAAGTGATACCATTTCAGCCTCAGGCTCCAGAACCAGTGCTGAGAGATCAGAGGAAGGAGCTGTAAAAGCTAATGCTGAAGGAGCTGGTGCTGCTCCAGCCATCCCTCAGAGAATGAAGACATGTTTAGCAGTGCCTGGCTCAGAAATGAAAGTCCCTATGAAGACATTAACGTTGCCTCTCAAACAGAAGGTACAGAGGGCTGTGTGATGTCCTGATAGGTTGGTGGGCCTTGCAAAGGTATGGTCAAGTTGCATCTTTCTCTTTTATTAGTTTAGATTTATAGTTATCACCCAGAATAGAAAGACACAATTGTTATCATGTGTTAACTGAGAGTGTTCAGTAGTATCAAACAATAACATACACTGTTTCTATTTCTGCTTATAATCAAAATAAACATACCGTAGTTCACACCTACTTTAGGCTGATAAGAATATGGATACTCTTGACCAAATTATCAGCATCTAATTGAAATGACAAGGTAGCATTCTAGGATTCCTACATAATGAGTAAATTAATTTTTCTCATTCAAATATATGTGCTTTCACATTTGCTTTTGATATGTATATGATAATCTGCATGGTATTTTATTTAAAAAGGAGATAAACAGCCAAACATCATGTAGGTCACTGATTGATAAGATTTGCACCTTAGGACGATAGCTCATCATTATAGGGATAATGAACATTTTAGAGTCCTGAGAGCTCTTACTTGCCTTTACCTCATACAGTGGTACCTCGAGATATGAGTGCCCTAACATACGAGATTTTTGATTTACGAGCCCTCAAACCAGGGATTTTTTGCTTTGAAATATGAGCAACATTTGAGATACGAGTAATTGCGTGGATTGGGCCGGCTGCACACGACCTACCAGTTTACCTCGACTCGAGCGTCTCATAGTTTCCCACGCCGCAGTCAGTGTGCTTGTTTACCTAGTTGTCAAAGCATATTTTTTACATTTACATACTTTATCACATTTCTTTTTATAACCATGGGTCCGAAGAAAGCAAGTGGAAAGGTCAGTGCCCAGAAGAGGATGATGTCTATTGAATTAAAGCGTGAAATCATAGAAAAAATATGAGCAACATGTGCGAGTGGATGACTTGGCGAGGCAGTATGGGCATAGTACTTCAATGATATGCACTGTGCTTGAACAGAAGGAGTCAATAAAGGGTATAACGCCAGATAAGGGTGTTACAATAATTTCTAAGATCCGTAGCTCTCTCCATGAAAAGATGGAGAATCTACTGATGGTGTGGGTGATGGAGAAGCAGCTTAAAGGAGATACATTAACACAGGGCATCCATCATATGCGAGAAAGTGAGAGCGATTTACGGTGATTTGCTGGAGCAGACCCCGAGCACTTCCACGGATGAAGCATCGAAAGACTCATTAAAAGCCAGTAGAGGCTGGTTTGATAACTTCAGGAAAAGGTCCGGTATTCACTCCATCGTCAGGCATGGTGAGGCAGCAAGTTTGGATGTGAAGGCAGCTGAGGATTACCTCAAAACTTTTTCCGAACTGATAGAAGCCAAAGGATATATCCCCCAGCAAGTCTTCAACTGTGACAAGACAGGGCTTTTCTGGAAGAAGATGCTGAATAGGACTTATATAATGGCAGAGGAGAAGGCAATGCCAGGCCACAAACCCATGAAGGATAGGCTAACTCTTGCACTGTGCACCAATGTGAGTGGTGACTGCAAGATCAAGCCTCTGTTCATATACCATTTGGAAAACCCCAGAGTCTTTAAGTCACATAAGATTTCAAAAGATAAACTGCAAGTTATGTGGAGGGCAAACCCCAAGGCATGGGTCACCAGGCAGTTCTTTGTGGAGTGGGTAAACTTTTGTTTTTGGCCCTTCTGTTAAGAAATATCTATAGGACAACAACCTAACCATGCAAGCCCTCCTTGTCCTGGACAATGCTCCTGCTCACCCACCGAACCTCGAAGATGAACTCCTTGAAGTGTTCAAGTTTATAAAGGTTGTCTACCTACCTCCCAACACCACTCCTATCCTGCAGCCCATGGATCAGGAGGTGATTTCTAATTTTAAAAAGCTGTACATCAAGCACCTGTTCCGGCGCTGCTTTGAGGTGATGGAGAACACAAACGTCACCCTTCGAGAGTTCTGGAAGAACCACTTTAACATTGAGATATGCCTCAGAATTATTGATCAGGCCTAGCTGGGTGTTACAAGGAGGACTTTGACCTTTGCATGGAAGAAGCTGTGGCCTGAGGCCGTAGCCGAAAGGACCTTTGAAGGATTCGAACTCGAGGTGCCAGTAAAGGAGGAGATAGTGTCTCTGGGAAAATCCATGGGCCTGGAGGTGGATGAGAGAGGCGTGAATGAGCTCGTCGAGGAGTACTCTCTGGAACTCACCATGGAGGAGTTACAAGAGTTGCAGTCTCAGCAACATGTGGAGGTTCTCCAAGAAATTGGTTTGGAGGAGGAGCCAGAGGTGGAGGAGATCTCTACAAGTGAGATAAAGGAGATCTTAGGAATGTGGGAGAGGATGTCACTCTTGGAGGAAAAGAAACACCCCGAAAAAGTTACTACAGGTAGTGCATTGGAGCTGTTCAACAAAACTTGCCTCACCCATTTCAGAAACATTCTGAAAGGGAGGAAGAGGCAAACCTCGTTGGACACATTTTTTTTTGAAATCAGCCAAAAATGCAAAGACCAGAAGCAATTAAGTTCAGTGAAGATTAGGGATAAAGTGTAGCATTAAGAGTGTAATGAGTAGGTAAATACACTTTATAAAACCAGTTTATTCCTTGACATTCTCTTTCATTATGTTTTTATACAATATTTGTCATTTATAAATACATTTTTCTTATTCAAAAACAGGTAACAAGAACAACTGGGGAGGCATTTTGGGGGCTAGAAGGGATTAACAGCATTTCAATTTATTTCAATGGGGAAATTTACTTTGAGATAGGAGCAACTTGATATACAAGCAAGGTTACAAATTAAACTCATATCTCGAGGTACCACTGTATAAGGATTTTATCTCAGCTAATTAAAGCTTTGGACTTCATTGTTGATGATATCTGAGTTTATTTTATAGATTATTTTCTCTTTTTATTTAAAAAATTAATATATCTTAATTAAATAAATTAACTGGGAGGGAGAGATGGGGTAGCGAGAAATAGAGAGAAACATCATTGTGAAAGAGACTCATCTATTGGTTGCCTCCTGCATACACCCCGGCTAGGGGAGGTGATCCAACTTGCAATCAAGTAATCGAACCTGAACCACTGAGAAACACTGGCCATGCCTTATTTTATAGATTTTTACTTCACTTCATGCCAATTATGTATCCAAGTCATTTTACACAAAGATTTTTAAAATTATTTTTTGGAAGTGACAAATATTGAAATTATATTTTCTATGCAATATTAGGGTGGGGAGAACCATTTCTAAAATTTAACCTTAAAATTACTTCTCCTTTTGTTTGTCTAAGCATTATTCAGAAGATTAATTGAAAAGAGTACTGTTCTTCAGCAAACTGCTAATTAGACTATAACAGATATTTCAATGGCTAAATAATTTTTGGTATTTTGGTATAAATGTTTGCATTTGTTGTGTCTCCATATAATCTTATTGGAAAATTATATGTTCTGGTCTTCCAGAACAAAATATATATTTCCTATATAAAAGAGAATTTAAAAATTAATTGTAAAATTAAATTGAAAATAATTGTAAAATATTAAACTCACAAGGGAATGAACATTTTGAATACTGTTAACATTTTATGAGAGTATATATCTCCATCATACTATTACAAGATATAATTAAGTGCAAAAAAAACCCAAAGCCTCTATAAAATTTGAGGCACACTTGTTATGTATTTGAAATATAGACATTTTTCTAGTTTAAATGAAAATAAAAATTAAAAATTAAATTGTATTTAAAAATACAAGAATATACAGATGATTGCAACATTTTTTTTCTTTTTTATAAGGTTTTTTTCATATCCTAGTGACTGCCATTCGAAGCAATGTGGTGGGAACTAAATTGGGCTATTCACTATAACACTTTATCCAGGATTAGGTAGACAAATAAAGTGTGGAAAAATCTGTTCTTAAATATTTTTGTTAACAATGTTAATAGCATTAGTTTTTAATTTATTAAAATCACTTGCAGTTAGCATTTTACATCTCCCATCATATTTGGACATTTAATTTGCATAAATTTGAATGATTAATTTTGAGCAATTAAGCTATTGCTTTTTAAAAAAATTATTATTATTTTATTGATTAAGGTATTACATATGTGTCCTTATCTCCCCATTGCTCCCCAAGCCCCTACTCATGATCTCACCCCACCAGTGTCTGTGTCCATTGGCTAGGCTTATATGCATGCATACAAGTCCTTTCGTTGATCTCTCCCCCTAATCTTCATCCTCCCCTACCTTCCCTCTGAGGTTTACTTTCAATTTATATAAAATATTTTTCTGGCTAAATGTTGAAATGGAAAAATGTAATAAATGCTTAGAGAAAAAGCAAAAGTATCTTAAAGTTTGTTCTTATAAGTGGCTGTTTGAGAAAATATCAGTTACAGAGGCAGCCATTTTAAAAATAAAGAAATCACTGCATTAGTTATTCGTAAAATACATACATAATCGGGAAATAAGGACACATATATAAAACAGTAATCAATAAAGAAATTAAAAACAAAAAAAGAAAAAGAAGAAAAATAAATCTTTCATCAGGCAAATAAATAAATAAATAAATGAAATGCATACATAAATAGGTATCCCCAAAAATATACACACACTTTAAGAGCTTATAGCTCAATTTTGAAAATAAAATGTATTTTAACAAACACTGCCTTTAAAATTACACATTTTTGGGATACCCTTTGTATAATTAAAATTTTTTAATACATTTTAAAAAGGTGTCTACATATTTTAAATTATTAGCTAAAATTAGGTAAATTAGTAACATTGTAAAAGGATATTAAAAATAACAATAATGTTAGCTATAATTTATTAAATATTTATTTAATATCTAGTGATAAGATTTGTGCTAGGCACTTGATTTGGATTACTCCTAATAATAATAGGAACTGTGCATGATAGATGGATTTAAATTGTAGGAATTTAAACTTGGAATTTAAGTAATTTACCCAAGGAACACAGCAAAGGTGACGTTAAACTCAAGTCAACATCTTCAAAATATTACAACATCTTCTAATATTACCACTGAGTAATATTAGAAGATACGATTAAATCATAAACAGAATAGTCACTTCTTTATCTCCCTTCTCCCATATTCTCCCATTCACATTAACTTAGGAAAATGATTGTAAGACTAAGATAAATATTTTCCAACATGAGTACTTTGGGTTTTATTCAGAAATATGGACAGAGTTCTCAGGGCAACATTTAATATCTTGTATGGCTCAAAGGTATTCTAAACTACCTAAATTATATTGAGGTGTGACTTCAGTCCTTGCCAAGATCTATTTCTATGGACACCCAAGTTATAGAGGTGATTAATAGAAGGTGATGGTGGTGGTAGTAATGTGGCTTCCAGGATGCTCTACCAAGACTTACAGAGTAGCTCTCATAGGAAAATCTAAATATTTGATTGCTATTTTAATTCAACCAAAAACTAAGGTAAAAAAATAGATTCTCCATTTAACTCATTATGTTATTTGATAGTTTTAGGAAGCACACCATGATTTTAAGGGTTGCAATATGCTAAGATAAAGAGCAAAAAGAAATTACAGATGGGTCTTAATTGTTTCTTGTTTATTAGAATAAAAGTGAGTAGCTATCTTTTTCCTTAGTAAGTTTTGAACACAGTCCTAATTCAAAACAAGGTATATATTAACAACTCCATTATTCTCAAAATTTCCTACTGTGTTTTTCTTTTATCTTTTAATGAATAGAATGTGATTAATAAAACATGAAAAGGTGAGTAAATGTTGTGTAGAGGTATAAGAATTTGCAAATACAGAAAATCCTTTAATCTAATTTTCTATCAAGTTATTTATTTAATTCTCATTTAGATTCTGGTGAAGTTTTGAAAATGTAAAATGTGATGAATATATATTTTGTATATTGAGTTTAATACATGTGATTATATTCTGATTAAGCCTGTACAAATTATGATCTCATTTTTTTCACGTACAGGTAGGTTCCCTAGGCCTGGGCAGTAATCAGGGCCAACATGTGGGGTGACTGGTGGGGTGGTTGTGGGGGGCACTGCTGGCACCTGCCTTGGTCAGTCTGGTACCACCTGTTTGATGGCTGGCTCCATCTCCATTGGTGCCACTGGATGCCACACTGCAGGGCTACCAGTGGCACTGGCACCTAGTTCGGCTGGCCTGGGGCCTGCAGGTGGGGGTAGCTCTTGCCTTGAGTGTCTGTCCCTGGTGGTTAGTGTGGGTCATAGAGACCAGTCATTCCAATTTGTTCCATCATTCAGTTGATTTCCATATTAGACTTTTATTATATATGACTGGAGGCCCATTACACAAAATTCATGCATGGAAGTGGTCCCCTGATCCCAGACTGTACCCTCTCTAATCTAGAACCCCTTGGGGAATGTCTGACTTCCAGATCCAGCCTAAATTGGCAATCAGACATCCCTCTCGCAATCTGGGACCTAACCACTAAACTGCCTGCCTGCCTAAAATTGCCCTAAGCACTCTTTCTGCTTGCCTGATTACCCCTAATTGCCTCTGTTTTGGTCCCCGCCACTGTGGCTTTGTCTGAAAGAAGGACCAGATGATCAGAAGATGTCTGGTCGACCCAGTCTAATTAGCATATTACCCTTTATTAGTATAGACTAGGAGCCTTGTGCACAAAATCCATGCACTGGGGGAGAGGGGTTCTTTCAGCCTAGCCTGCACCCTCTCACAGACTGGGAGCTTTCTGCAGGAGGCCCATGGGGAGTGGGCCTAAGCCCTAGTTTGGCCTCCCTCTGTGGGAGGTGACCGGGCTGATCAGGGGAAAGACCAGCCCCATCACACCACTGCTGCAGCCACTGGCAGCCACCACAGTCCCCAAGATGTTTTCATTAACACAGACTCCACTCCCTTCACCTTGAAAAAGTGACAACTTTCTTTACGCATTTTCAAGATGTGTCTTTCATAGGATATAACTTCCCTTCCTTCCTTCCCTCCTTCCCTCCTTTCTTCCTTCCTTCCTTTCTTCCTGCCTTCCTTCCTTCCTTCTTTCCTTCCTTTCTTTCTTCCTTCCTTCCTTCTTTCCTTTCTTCCTTACTTCCTTTCTTCCTTTCTTTTCTCACCTGAGGATATGTTTCCATTGATTTTTAGAGAGTATGGAGAGGGAAAGACAGAGAGAAACATCAGTGTGAGAGGGACATTTTGATTGGTTGCCTCCTGCATGAGCCCTGACCTGGGCCCCAGTCAGGGAGGAGCCTGCAACCTAAGTATATGCCCTTGATCAGAATTGAACCCGGACCCTACAGTTGGCAGGCCGAGGCATTATCCACTGAGCCAAAGCAGCTAGGGCAGCATATGACATTTTCTAGCCCTCCAGCAGCTGACCTTTGTTTTTTCCTCTAGGAGTGAGGTGGAAAAACCCTAGGTTACCTTTTTGGATTCTTATTACCCAAGTTACCAAGAACATTACCAGTGGCATACAGGGAGCTTAGCCAATGAGCAGTCAGAAAAGGTGTTTCCTCTGTAGCTCACGTGTAGAGGCAGGACTGCTGACAAGCTTAGACTGGCTCCCCCATACCCTCTCGCCCCTGCCTGCTCAAGCCTCTGCTGCAGCTTGGGCGGGCACCCCCCTCAATTCCCCTGGCTCTGATCAAGCCTCTGCTGCTATTGGGCAGGGCCCCATCTCTGTTCAGGCCCTGCTCAAGCCTCTGCCATGGCTTGGGCAGAGCCCCCCTCGGCTTTGATGAAGCCTGTGCCACAGCTTGGGCAGGCCCCTGTGGCTCTCTCAGGCCCTGCTCATGCATCTGCCATCCCACCCCTGCTGCTCTGCACCAAGGCTGGTAGGCCAGGAGTGGCTGGGGGTAGCTTCGAACCTATGCAGGGGCCTACAGGCTTGGAGCAGCCTGGGTCCCGAGGATGTCCCCAGGACCCAGGCCACTGGATGCCTGATTATTCAAATTAACCAGCCAACAGCCATCTTTGTTGGGTCAATTTGTATACTCACTCCTGATTGGCTGGTGGGTGTAGTGTACGTATGGTCAATTTGCATCTTTCTCTTTTAGTGTAGATGATATCATTAGAGAATATAAACCAGTATTGAAATGCTCACCAGCAAATCTGATATTCTTTTGCAAAATGAATTGCAAATGGACCCTAATCAATATCAACACCTATTTCTTGCTATGAATAAGATAGAAAATCAGTCTAGGAATATATTACTCAGAAACACCATTCCTTTAATTCAAATATATCTTCTCTCTCTCTCTCTTTTTTTTTAAACTCACAGCCTTCCTATCTTTTTTTCACCACAAATTTCACAACCAGACAGTTGAAAGGATCAATGCAGATACCCAAGAATTTCCCAGTTGTATTTCTCAATAAAATCTTACATCTTATGGAAACTCATGAGGGAAAATAAGGAAGCCCAAGGCTGAAGCACTGCACATATGAAAAAAAAGTCACAAAATCTTCTTGTGGCTTCCTCAAATTCTCATCTCCTCAATCTTTGGAGATGTTGGAGAGCCCCAGTTATCTGGTTACTTTCATTATTTATTGAAAAGCACTGTGGGGAGCATTGTGTTGCTCCCCATAGTGTTATTTGGTAGATAATGAATTAATGAACAGAGTAGCAAAGAGAATTGTGCATCAGGAGGAAAGAAAAATATATTTGTATACAGCAGAGAAGAGACTAGGAAGAAAAAAAAATATAGAGAAAACTTACTACAGAATGTAAAAAGAGGTGCTCTTGTTCTAATACCTTGCTTTCTTCTCTCATATAATTGAAATAAGAATGGGGAAAAAAAGAAAAAATCCTATCATCAAAAAGCTAGTGTCTAAGACTGAGTTGTCAACTTTTTGGTCTTAGTACTGATAAAGTAAACATATGTCAACAGATAAAATAAGCACACTATGCAATGGTTTTAATTTATTTTTGTTTGTTTATTTATTTATTTATTTATTTATTTATTTATTTATTTATTATTTTCCCCCTTATTGCTCTCCCCACCCAACCCCATACATGCCCTCATCCACTCCTCTTCCCCCTACTCCCCCGCTCACCTTCCCCCGTTGCCTTGTATCCACTGGCTATACCCACAGACACATGAATACAAGTCCTTCCATTGATCTCCTATAGGCCCCTCTTCCCCAACTTCCCCTGTCTTCCCACTGTAGCATGACAGTCTGTTCATTGCTTCTTTGCTTCTGGGCCTGTTTCCCTTTGAGACCCATTTTCAATGTCAAACAGTTCCTTATGTGTACATGTCATCAATGGTATCTGGATAGTGGACAAATGGTGGCGATGCCCATACAACCCTCTCTGGTTTGGTCCTGCGCATCCTGTAGCGATGCTCAGCTGCTAACTGCTCACATGGCAAGGCATCGTCATCGTCTGCCATCTCTGGACTTTTTCTCCTCTTGCTTTCGTGGTTGGCATGGACCTGTCAGTTCCTCTCTGTTGCAGGAGTCCACTTGGTCTTGGAGTTATTTTCTGAAAGTATATAAACATATTGTCTACCAAGAGTTAGTAAAGAATCTTTTCTATAAAATTGACTTGGGGTCCTTTTTATTTTTGCCTACCCGCTTTTCCTTTGGCTTATTTTGACACCATGTGTGTTTTTCATGGGTGTCTTGCTATTAGCATTATAAATGGAAATTAATTTTCTAAAGTGAAAATTTTCTTAATGTAATTTACTTACCAGATATTTTTCCTTACATACTATTATCCTACCCCCCCTTTTTTTGATTAATTGAGAATTTGGTAAATTTTTTAATGCAATCTTGGTGTCTTTAAATTTTAATTTTGTACACAAATATGCCTGTTTTCTGTTCATTACATATTAAGTAATTTTACCATGAGATGAGCTATCAATAGAAATTTTAATTAATACTTTAGAAACAGCATTTTATCCAGGACACTTAAATTTTCTTGGGTGCTCACTTATTTCAGTTTGCCAATTTAAGTTAATCTGAGAGCTTGTTAACTCTTTTATTTCAAATTTAATACTCTGCCAACAATCTTAGATTACCCTGTATATATTAGTGGGAAGGTTTATTTTCCTTGAGTTGGCACTGAGCATTCCTAGTGCTAGGATAAATTTAGCTATAGGGCAGCTGCTGTTGGCATGTTTCTGTCTATTGCCTGGGTCCCGATCTGTGCTGAGCATGGGAAGAGAGGTAGGGTCAGGAGACAGCCCTCAGAAGGGGTGAAGGTTCAGACCACTGCAAGGTTGGTGGGAGGTAAGGGTCTGTGCCCCACCTCCTTTGATCCCCAAGGTCTCTCCTGATGGCACCTCTGAGACTGTGCCTGTCTTAGGTTGTTCCTTCCCTGAGGAATTTTACCGATCTCTGGGTAACCAGTCATCCTCAGGGCCAAGCACTGTTGTGAGGTTCAGTTCTGTCTCCATGGTAGCCTATGTCCTCGTGGCCTCCATGCCCAGCACCTGCCTTGAAAATCCCCTCGCCTGCTGGCAGGGGGCCCCCGGCACTGGTCACTTATCTTGGGAATTCAGGTGCCTTCTCCAGGGAGGGCCCAGCTCACACCATTTGCCGAGAGACAGATCCATTATACCAGCCACCCTGAGGCTTCAATCTCAGCATGAATAGAGAGCTCAGGCTACAGCTGCGGGCCATTGGGTTGTGAGAAGAGAGTCCCTCTTGGCAAAAGAGAAAAGAGGGCCAGTATAGAATGGTCAAATGCTTTCCCAGTGCCTCAATTCCTTCTGAAAGGAATTAAATCCTTTCATGTCCTCTTTTTTAAATTGCTGCTAAACATTCAAAGAAGTAGTTTATACATTTGTTTGGAGTAGTTGTACAATATGCTGTTGTGAAATATCAAAAATTAAATAATATTGTAGGATAATATCATGTAAGGATATTCTTTGCTCTAGGCCATGGCAATTCAATTTCAAACGGGCTGACAATTTCTTTTTGTAACTTTATATAAACGATTTCAGGGAGGCATAAACACAGATTACTTACCTTAGCTCAAGAGTCCAAATATATTGTCTTTTAATTACAATTCTTATGACATTTAAAGGAAACTTCTCTTTATTTCCTTCCAAAATGATTTTCATGTTACAGAGTTTCATTTAAAATTCTTTGTCTCATGAAGTAATTTCTCTTAAGATTATGGATACCACTGTACGGATTCCCTCTCTTGCCACATCTTCCCCATTGTCTGTGCCTAATGATTATGCTCATAGGCATGTACAAAAGTCCCTCTGTTGATCTCTCCCCGTATTCCCACCAACCCCCACCTTCCCTGAGGGAAGTTTTGATTGATGTTTCTCATTCTCTAGATCTGATCTTTATTATCAGTCTATGTCATTCGTTATATTCCACAGATGAGTGAGATCATGTGATATTTGTCTTTCTCTGCCTGGCTTATTTCACTAAGCATAATGCTCTCCATCTCCATCCATTTTGTTGCAAATGGTATGAGCTCCTTCTTTTTTTACCACAGCATAGTATTCCATTGTGTAGATGTATTACAGTTTTTTAATCCAAGCATCTGTTGATGGGTACTAAGGCTGTTTCCACATCTTAACTATGGTGAATTGTTGCTATGAACATTGGGGTGCATATATCCTTTCTGATTGGAGTTTCTAGTTTCTTGGGGTATATTCCTAGTAGTGGGATCACTGGGTTAAATGGAAGTTCCATTTTTAGTTTTTGAAGAGACTCCATACTGTTCTCCTTAGTGGCTGCACCAGTCTGCATTCCCACCAGCAGTGCACGAGGGTTCCTTTTTATCTACATCCTTGCCAACACTTGTCTTTGGTGTTATGTTGATGATAGCCATTCTGATAGGTGTGAGATGGTACCGCATTTTTTTTTATTTGCATCTCTCTGATGATTAGTGACTTTGAGCAGGTTTACATATGTCTCTTGGCCTTCCTTCTGTCTTCTTTCGAGAAGTGTCTATTTAGATCAGTTGCCCATTGTTTGATTGGGTTGTTTATCTTCTTTTTGTGAAATTGTATGTGTACCCTGTAAATGTTGGAGATTAAACCCTTATCATTGATATCATTGGCAAATATCTTCTCCCATGCAGTGGGCTTTCTTGTATTTTTGTTGATGGTTTCCTTTGCTGTGCAAAAGCTATTTATTTTGAAGTAGTCCCATTTGTTTTATTTTTTCTTTAGTTCCATTGTCTGAGGAGCTGTGTCAGTGAAGAAGTTCCTTCTGCATATGTCTGAGATTTTGCTGTTTTTGGATTCCTCTAGTATTTTTATGGTTTCCTGTTTTGTGTTTGAGTCCTTTATCCATTTTGAGTTTATTTTTGTGTATGGTGTAAGCTGGTGATCTAGTTTCTTTTTTTTTTATGTTTCTGTCCAATTTTCCCAACACCATTTGTTGAAGAGATTGTCTTGACTCCATTGAATGTTTGTACCTCCTTTGTCAAATATTAATTGAGCATAGTGGTTTGGATCTATTTCTGATATCTCTATCTTATTCCATTGATCTATGTGTCTGTTCTTGAGCTAGTACCAGGCAGTTTTGAGAACAGTGGCTTTGTAATACAGCTTGAAATTTGGTATTGAGATCACACCTGCTTTGTTCTTCTTTCTAAGGATAGCTGCAGCTATTTGGGGTCTTTTTTTATTCCACATGAATTTTTGGAAAGTTTGTTTTAGGTACTGAAGTATGCCTTTGGTATTTTAATGGGGATTGAGTTGAATTTATAAATTGCTTTGGGTAGAATGGACATTTTGATGATATTGATTCTCCCAATACATGAACACAGTATGTTCTTCCATCTGTTTATGTCTTCCTCTATCTCTTTTTTTAGAGTTGTGTAGTTTTCTGAGTATAGGTCTTTTACCTCCTTAGTTAGGTTTATTCCTAGGTATCTTAATTTTTTTGGTGCTATGGTAAATGGGATTGCTGTTTTAGTACCTCTTTCTGTAAGTTCATTATTGGTATAGAGAAATGCCAAAGATTTCTTGGTGTTAATTTTGTATCCTGCTACATTGCTGAATTCATTTATCAAGTCTAATAAATTTTTTTGATGAAGTCTTTAGGGTTTTCTATGTATAGTATCATGTCATCTGCAAATTATGACAGTTTTACTTCTTTTCCTATTTGGATGCCTTTTATTTCTTTTTCTTGTCTGATAGCAATGGCTAATACTTCCAGCATTATGTTAAATAGAAGTGGTGACAGTGGGCATCCCTGTCTTGTTCCTGTTTTTTAAGGGGAATGTTTTTAGTTTTTGCCCATTGAGTATGATGTTGTCTGTGGGTTTGTCATATATGGCTTTTATTATGTTGAGGTATGATCCTTCTATTCCCACCTTGCTGATAGTTTTTATTAAGAAAGGGTGTTGGATTTTGTCAAACGCTTTTTCTGCATCAATTGATATGACTATGTGATTTTTATCTCTCAATTTGTTTATGTGATGTATCACATTTATTGATTTGTGGATATTGTACCATCCTTGCATCCCTGGGATAAATCCTACTTGGTCATGGTGTATGATCTTTCTGATGTATTGCTGGATCCGATTTGCTAGAATTTTGTTGAGGATTTTGGCATCTATATTCATGAGGGATATTGGTCTGTAATTCTCTTTCATTGTGTTATCTTTATTGGGTTTGGGTATTAGGGTGATGCTGGCTTCATAGAAGGAGTTTGGAAGTGTTCTTTCCTCTTGAATTTTCTGGAATAGTCTGAGAAGAATGGGTTTTACTTCTTCTATGAATGTTTGGTAAAATTTCCCTGTGAAGCCGTCTGGCCCTGGGCTTTTGTTTGCTGGGAGCTTTTTGATGACTGTTTCAATTTCTTCCTTAGTTATCAGTGTGTTGAGATTTTTTTGAATCTTCCTTTGTGAGTTTTGGAAGGTTGAATTTTTCTAGGAATCTGTCCATTACCTCCGGGTTGTGAAATTTGTTAGAATAGAGTTGCTCATAATATTTTTTAACAATCCTTTGTATTTCTGTGGGGTCTGTCATTATTTCCCCTCTCTCATTTCTGATTTTGTTTATTTGTGTCCTCTCTCTTTGCTTCTTGGTGAGGCTGGCTAGAGGTTCATCGATCTTGTTTATTCTTTCGAAGAACCAGCTCTTTGTTTTGTTAATTTTTTGGTATCTTTCTTTTGGTCTCTCTGTCATTCATTGTGCTCTGATCTTTATTATTTCCTTCCTTATGCTCACAGTGGGCTTTTCTTGTTTCTCTCTTTCTAATTCTTTGAGTTGTTGAGTTAGGTGAGTCATTAATCTGTTTTCTGTTTTTTTGAGGTAGGCCTGTAGAGCTATAAACTTTCCTCTCAGCACTGCTTTCATTGTGTCCCATATAATTTCCATTGTTGTGTTTTTATTGTCATTAGTCTCCAGAAAAATTTTAATTTCTTCTTTGATCTCATTTATAACCCAATAATTTTTTAGTAGCATGCTATTCAACTTCCAAGTGTTTGAATTTTTTGGAATGTTTTTATTGTAGTTTATTTCTAATGTTATGCCATTGTGGTCTGAGAAAATGCTTGATATGATTTTTGAATTTGGAGAGACCTTGCTTATGACGCAATATGTGGCCTATTTTTGAGAATGTCCCGTGTGCACTTGAGAAGAATGTGTATTCTGTAGGTATGGGGTAAAACATTCTGAAAATGTCAATTAGGTCCATCTGATCTAGTGAGTTATTTAGAATTGCTGTTTCTTTGCTGATTTTCCAGAGATGTCACTGGTGTATTAAAATCCCCTACTATGATTGTATTGTTGCCGATCTCTCCCTTGATATCCTCCAGGAGTTGTATATATATATATATTTAGGGGCTCTTGTATTAGGTGCGTATATGTTTACCAGAGTTATATCTTCTTGATGAATTGCTCCTTTTAATATTATGTAGTGGCCTTCCTTATCTCTTGTTATAGCCTTTATTTTGAGGTCTATTTTATCGGATGTAAGTATTGCTACCCCAGCTCTTTTCTCATTTCTATTTGCCTGAAAAATGTTTTTCCATCCCTTCATTCTCAGTCTGTGCGAATCCTTTTCTCTGAGGTGGGTCTCTTTTAGACAGCAAATGTATGGTCATGTTTTCTTAACCATTCAGCTACCCTATGTCTTTTGATTGGTACATTTAACACATTTATGTTTAATGATATTATTGAGAAGTTCATATTTGTTGTCATATTTTTCCTTAGTGTTTGTTTTTTTTTGTGTGTGTGATTGTGATTCTTTTTGTTTTTTATTTTGTTTTTGCCTTTCTCTTTCTTCTTTTCACAGCAGTCCCTTTACATTTCTTGCATTATAAATAAACTCTCTTAGCCCTTTCTTGTCTGTAAAGCTCCTGATTTTATTGTCAGTTTTAAATGATAGCCTTGCTGGGATAGTTTTCTTGGGTTCAGACCCTTGTTTTGCATCACTTTATATATTTCATTCCATTCCCTTCTGGCCTGGTGTGTTTCTGTTGAGAAATCAGTTGCTATTCTAATAGGAGATCCCTTATAGGTAACTTTTTGTCTCTCTCTGGCTGTCTTTAAGATTCTTGCTTTGTCATTATTGTTCGCCAATTTAATTATCATGGTTTTTGGTGTCAGTTTTTTGAGGTTCGGCTTGTTTGGGACTCTTTGTACTTCTTGGACTTTCAATTTTTTTTTTCTTGTGACGCAATATGTGGGAATTTTCTGTCATTATTTCTTCAAATAGTTTTTCTATTCCTTGCTTTTCTTCCACTCCTTCTGGTATCCCAATTAAGCATATGTTGTTTCATTTTGTCTTGTCCCAAAGCTCGCTTAGGCTCTCTTCTTGTTTTTTAAGTCTTTTTTCCAATTGTTGCTGTGTTTGTGTGTTTTTTCCTACCTTGTCTTCTAAGTCACTGATGCAGTCCTCAGCCTCTTCTAGTCTACTGTTTAGGCCTTCCATTGTGTTCCTTATTGCAGCTATGTCATTTTTCATCTCCTCTTGGTTTTGTTTCATGTTGGTGACCTTCTCATTCAGCTCCTTATAGTTCTCATTGAGTTGTGTGATATTGTCTTCAATCCCTTTAAACATCCTTAAAACCATTACCCTGAATTCTTTCTCTGAAAGGCTGCTCACTTCAGTTTCATCTAATTCCCTTTCTGGTGATTTCTCTTTTTCTTTCCTTTGTGGGATTGCTTTTATGTCTTCCCATGATTTCTTGTAATGTTTTAATTATAGATCTGATTATTTTACTACCCAAGTGCTGTTGACATCCCGCCTTGGGTGGTGGCCTCCAGGGCACACCACAAATTCTGGTGACCAGGGAGCTCCACAAACCAGAAAGGATTGTATGCCACAGACAGGGCGACCAGGACACACAAACACGGTCTAGGGTGCCACAGACTTGACCACCTTGATGCGCAAATGCAAGGATTAAGGTGTCAGCAAGCTTGTGCAAAGGCCCACTGCAGATGTGTGTGAAAACGCATGTTGACACTAGGGTGTCCAGAAACTGGTGCGAAGGCATGCTGCACACTGTGAGCATGGTGGCCAGCGAGATTGCAAGCGGAGACCCCTGTGTGGCAGTTGCTGCCTCACCTCTGATGTCGCTGGGGCGGGGGAGGTTACACTCACTGTTTTGAAGGCAGGAGTCGCAGGGTCCGTGGGAATGCAGGGTCCGTGGGAATGCAGGGTCCAAGGTCTGTGGAACTCTGGCTGGTGTGGCTGTTGGGTCGCAGGGCAACTCCATTGCCTGTCTAGCTGGCTGTGTTGGTGAGTTCCCAAAGAAAGGCCCTGTTTCCCTTCAAGATAGGTTTTAATTTATAAAGAGTGAATATAAATGGCTCAGAAACATCATCATTAATATGAAAGCAAATTTTGTTGCTTCGCAGTAAACAGAGAAGACTAATCCAGAGCTTTGATGGTATTTTAAAAAATCAAAATGTTCATATCAATCTAGCTCTGGACTCTATATGAAGTATTACTTCTCTTCCCATATGAAATTCCTTCCCTATCCACTAGATAGGAGCTAAGATGGTAAGGCTGCTAGATACTCTCACAAACCTTTCTTATGGTGTCTTTGGACATAAACATATCTACAGAAATACTACTAAGTAAACATATATAAATAGATAATAGATAAAACCTCTTCCAATCAATCTGTCTGAAAACTGCCCTATTATATTTGCTGATGGTCTTAGGCTCTACAGCTTACAGCACAGGTTGAGAATTTAGGGTCGCCTAAGACCATCAGAAAACACAGAAATTTACTTTGCGATTCATAACAGTAGCAAAATTACAGTTATGAAGTAGCAAAGAAAGTAATGTCATGGTTGAAGGTCACCACAACATGAAGAACTGTATTAAAGGGTCATGGCATTAGAAAGGTTGAGAACCACTGTTCTAGAGGAAGAGAGACCAAGTTTTGGCTGGGACATGTATTCATTTTGTGACCTTCAGTCATACTCCATGAGTCTACTGTTAATCTAAAATGCAGGAGTAAAAAATTCCAATATCACTAGGATTTTGTTAGTAAGACCTATATGAAGTTTATAAAATGCTCCCCAAGTATACCACCTGATACAAAAGAAGTACACTGTAATGTTAGCTAATATTTATTTTATGATACCTTAAACATTTCTTATAAGGTCACATGACTTTAAATTTGTAATATTTCCCTAGCACTTGTTTAAAGTTTATAAATTATATATATATCTTAATTCTTGTTAAAATGTGTTAACGTGTTTTGATTTAATTCTTAATATTTAGTCCATGTTTTAAAATTTATCTTTATTGTTGAAAGTATTGCAGATATACTTTTTTCCCCCCATCTGCCCCTTTTACTCGCACCTACCACTCCTAGGCCTTTACCACACTAAGGTCTGTGTCCATGGCCTATGTATATATGCATATATGTTCCCCAGTTATTATCTCTGAAACCCCCAACCCCTGCCTTCATTCTGAGATTCCTCAGTCTATTCTATGTTTCTATATCTCTAAACCTATTTTATTCATTAGATTCCACATATGAGTGAAATCATGTAATACTTATGTTTCTCTGACTAGCTTATTTCCTATTCTCCATGTCCTCCATACTGTCTCCAATGTCCCTTCTTTTTTTATAGCTGCATAGTATTTCATGGTGTAAATGTACCACATTTTTTATTCACTCATCTACTGATGGGTACTTGGGCTGTTTCTAAATCTTAGCTATTGTAAATTGTGCTGCTATGAACATAAGAGTGCATAGCAATGTATTAGGATTTCCTTTTATCCATATCCTTGTAATTACTTGTCCCTTGTTGATTAGTTAATGAAAGCCTTCTGACAGGTATGAAGTGATACCTCATTGTTGTTTGAATTTGCATCTCTGATAATTAGTGACTTTGAGCATTTTTCATATGTCTCTTGGCCATCTGTTTATCCCCTTTAGAGAAGTGTCTATTTAATTCCTTTGCCTATTTTTAATTAGATTGTTTGTCTTCCTTTTGTTAAATTGTATGTGTTCCTTATATATTTTGGAAATTAACCCATTATTAAATTTCTGATTGGCAAATATGTTCTCCCATGCAGTGGACTTCCTCTTGATTTTGCTGATGGTTTCTTTTGCTGTGCAGAAGCTTTTTATTTTGATGTAATACCATTCATTTTCTCCTTAGTTTGCCTTGCCTTTAGGAGATTTATCAGCAAACATATTGCTACCAGTTGCTACCTATGATTTCTTCTAAGATTATTATACTTTCACAGCTTACATTTAAGTATTTTACCCATTTTGAGTTTATTTTTGTATATGGTATAAGTTGGTGGTATAATTTAATTAATTAATTATTATTATTATTATTTTGCATATAGCTGTCCAATTTTCCCCACACAATTTATTGAAGAGACTGTCTTGACTCTATTGTATGCTCTTGCAGCTTTTGCAAAATATTAATTGAGTGTAATGACTTGGGTCAATTTCTGGGTTCTCTATTCTATTCTCTTGATCCTGTACCAGTAACAGGCTGTTTTGATTACAGAGCCTTTGTAGTGTGACCTGATATCTGGTATTGTGACCCCTCCTACTTTGTTCTTCTGTTTCAAAGTTGCTATAGCTATTTAGTGTCTCTTTGGTATAATATAAATTTTTGAAATGTTTGTTCTAGATCTGTGAAATATAGCAGTGATATTTTAATAGGGATTGTGTTGAATCTATAGATTGTTTTGGGTAGTACTGACATTTTGATGATGTTGATTTTACCAATCCATGAACATGGTATATTCTTCCATTTATTTATATCTTCCTCTATCTATTTTCCCCCAATATCCTATAGTTTTCTGAGTACCGGTCTTTTACCTTTTTGGTTAAGTTTATTCCTAAGTATCTTAATTATTTTTTGCAACAGTAAATAGGATTTTTTTTTTTTTTAGTTTCTTTCTGAGAGTTAATTATTAGTGTATAAAAATGTCATTGATTTCTGGGTGTTGAATTTATATCCTGCTACATTGCCTAATTTATTTATTAAAACTAGTAGGTTTTTTTGTTGGGTCTTTTGGGTTTTTAATATGCATATCATGTCATTGCAAATAATGATAGTTTACTTCTTCCTTTCCTATTTGGATGCCTTTTTAATTCTTCCTATCTGACAGCTGTGGTTAGAATTTCTAGTACAAAGTTTAATAAGAGTGGTGAAAGTGGACATGCCTCTCTTGCTGCTGTTCTTAAGGGAATGGTTTTAGGTTTTGCCCATTGAGTAGGATGTTGGCTATAGGTTTGTAATATATGGACTTTATCATATTGAGGTGTGATCCCTCTATTCCTACTCAGCTGAGAGTTTTTTCAAAAAAAGTGTTGAATTTCATTGAATGCATTCTCTGTATTATTGATACAATCATATGATATCTCCCCATTTTTTTATGTGATGTATCAAATTTATTGATTTGTGAATATTATACTGACCTTGCATCGTGGAATAAATCCCACTTGGTCATGGTGTATAATCTTAATGTATTTCTGGATCCAGTTTGCTGAAGTTTTGCTGAGGATTTTAGTGTCCATGTTCATCAGGGATATTGGTCTATAATTCTCTTTCTTTGTAAGGCCTTTTTTTTCCCTTTCTGGTTTTAGAAGTAGGCTAATGCTAACCTTGTGAAAGAGTTTGAAAGTATTCTTTCCTCTTGAATTTTTTTGTATAGTTTGAGGAAGGTAGGTGTTAGTTCTTCTTTAAATGTTTGGTAAATCTCTCCTGTGAAGTCATCAGGACCAGAGCTTCTGTTTGCTGGGAGTTTTTTGATTGCTGCTTTTATTTCATCAGCTGTTATTAGCCTATTCAGGTTATATGATTCTTCCTAATTGATTCAGATTTGGAAGTTTGTATTTTTATAGGAATATGTCCATTTCATCCAGGTTTTTCAACTTTTTGGAATATAGTTATTCATAATTTTTTATGATCCTTTGTATTTCTGGGTTCAGTTATTACTTTACTTCTTTTTTTATGATATTATTTATTTGGATCATCTCTATTTCTTGAAGATATTCATCAATCTTGTTTATCTTTTCAAATAATCAGGTTTTCATTTCATTCATCTTTTGTATTGCTTTGTTAGTCTCTATGTTACTTATTTCTGACTGATATTTATTATTTCCTTCTTTCTACTCATTCTAGGCTTTTCTTGTTGTTTTCTTTCTAATTTTTTAAGATGATAGTTTGATAGTTTGTTAGAAGCTTTTATTGTCTTTTAAGGTTGGCCTCTAATGTTATAAAATTCCTTCTCAGGACTACTTTCATTGTGTCACATAAATTCTGGGTTGTTTTGCATTTATTTTCATTTGTTTCCAGATTTTTTTTAAAATTTTTTTCTTGATCTATTTGTGGCCCATTCATTGTTTAATAACATGCTATTTAGCCTCCACATGTTGAATGTTTTTTTGAGTGTTTTTATTATAGTTAATTTATAATTTTATGCCATTGTGATCCAAGAAGATTCTTAATATGATTTCAATCTTCTTGAACTTGTAGAGACTTATTTTGTGTCGTAACATGTGGTCTATTGATGAGAATGATCCATGTACACTTGAAAAGAAAGTATATTCTGTAGCTTTGTGGTTAACTACTCTGTAAATATCCATTAATTCCATCTCTCTAGTGTGTCATTTATGATTTCTGTTACTTTATTCATTTTTTTTTTGTCTAGAAGATTTATCTAGTGACATGAGTGGGGTATTAAACTCCCTACTATGATTGTATTGCTGTCCCTCTCTTTCTTAAACTCCTCCAGGAGTTTTTTAAAATATATTTTGGTGCTCTTGTATTGGAGGTATATAGGTTTACCAGAGTTATATCCTCTTTTTTTTTTTTTTATCAATCCCTTTAGTATTAGTATCAATTTGGGTCTTTGTCCTTTCAGCTACCCTATGTTTTTTGATTAGAGAATTTAAGCTATTTACATTTAAATTATTCTGTATTCTACTGTTCTTCTCTTTTTTTCTTCTTTTTACCACAGTCCTTTTAGTATTTTTGCCATGCTGATTTGGTGATAATAAGATCTTTTAGCCTTTTTTGTCTGTGAAGCTCTATTTCACCTCTGGTTCTGAGTGATGTCTTGTTGGATACAGTAGTTTTCGGTTCATTACCTTGGTTTTCATTACTTTGTTAGCTTCATGACACTCTCTTCTGGCATGAAATGTTTCTATTGAGATATCAGGTGACAGTCTAATCAGAGCTCCCTTGCAGTAAACATTCTTTCTCTCTATATATCCCTTAAGATTCTTTCTTTATCTTTAATGTTTGACATTTTAATTATGATGTCCCTGGGTGTGGGTTTTTTGGGGTCATCTTAATTGGGACTCTATTTTTTCCTGAACTTGAGTGACCTTTTTCTTCACATTAGGGAAATTTTGTGCCATTATTTCTTCAAACAGGTTATCTATTGCTTTTTCAGATTCTTCTTCTTCTGCTATTTCTATGTGCAAATATTGTTACATTTCAGATTATCCCAAACTCCCTTTGACTGTCCTCCTGCTTTTTTTTTTCCTTTTGCTGCTCTGAATAGGTATTTTTTCTACTTTATCTTCTAATTTGCTGATTTGATCCTCAACTTCTTCTAGTCTACTGTTAAATTCTTCCAAGGTGTTCTTTATTTCAGCTATATAATTCTTCATTTCTTGTTGATTTTTTAAAATTTATTATTTTTACCCCACTTTTCATGTTGGTGGAATTCACACTAAGTCTCTTATAATGATTCTGTTGCTTACAATATTCATGGAGCTGTTTGACCACCCTTATTACCATTGCTTTCAATTCTTTATCTGATAAATTGCTTTCCTCCATTTCATTTAGTTTCTTTTCTGATGATTCTTTTCTTTTATTTGAGGATTGTATCTTTGTCTTCCTATTTTTGTTGTCCCTTTATGTTTGATTTTCTGTATTAGGTAAAACTGCTATGCCTCTCAGACTTTATGAGGTAATCTGATGTAGCAGGTGTTTTGTGAGACCCAGTGCTGCAGTCTCTTAGATTTCCTCAATTCTCCTCCTCCCCCACCTTTGCACACCTTCACCTGCCAGCCAGCTGTCAATATTAATCACTCAAAAGTCTGTTTCTGGAAGGGCTTTTTAGGTGGAAATAGGAGTCTAGACCTCTTGGTCTCCCATGAGGGGAAAGATTTCAGGGAAAATGGATTTTAGGGAAAATGGTGGGTGTTTTCCTATCCCAGAGCTACTCCTTTGTGAGTGGTCCTGTTTATTTCTCTGCCTCTGGCTGGGCAGAGATCCTCATATACAATCCATTGGGGTCAGCTAGGAACCTGACATTTCTATCAGCTTTCCTGTGTGGGGGAACTACCAGTCAGGTTCCTTAGATAGGGGGAGGGGTGGATAGCCCCTCCCCTAATCCAGTCACTAATGCTTCCTAAGTTTGTTCAAAGGCTTGGCTCTGCAAAGGTTAAAAGGCAGGGTTTGGTAGGCAGGGCTCCTAACAGTAGGGCTGGGGTATTTTCCATTTTTTTCTGAGTTGTGGCTTCTGGGAGCAGCTATCCCCTTTTTAGGAATAATAGCCGTTTCAGTTTGGGGGTATATGTTGGAATGCAGGTCTCATGGCTACTGCTTTCCCATGTCTCCTCACAATGCTTCCCCCAGCCTCTCCTGTTAAGCACCTCAAATCCCCACAGCCCTCTTTGCACCAAAGTCTCGGTTGAGTAGCTACAAATAAAACTCCCGTGCTCTGGGTTTAAAAAAACAAACATCTCTCTCCCCTACTCAGTCTACTGACTCCAGACTCTCCAGTGGCCAATAGCCCTGCTTGACTTTCATGGCTGGATGTTACATGGGCCTCTGGTCTCAGCTCTGGGTCTCAGGGTTATGGATCCCAACCTGGGTCCCAGCCTCTATCTTCCGAGGTACCAGACCCTCCCATAACTCAGAGCTCCCTCCTCACTCTTAAGCCCTGTCACAACCTCACCCTTTTTACCAGTTTCGGGGTGTTTTCTGTCCTCCATTGATATATCTCTCTTTTTCATTTGGACCTTGGTAATTCCTGGTGTATGTTCCCTACTTAAATTTTATTTCCAGTCTGGCTCTGGGAAGAGGTTGAAGCAAGGTCTGCTTATTTGGCCACCATTTTCTTTTTTCCCAAATGCTATAGTCCATTTTTCTTATTTTTTCATTCTATTTTTCTGTAACATTACCATTTCACTGCTTCAATTTCCTTAAAAAAAACAACAACACCCTCATAACTATTTTTGATTTAATACAATTTTTGAAGGTACTGTTGCATTTATTTAAACTTGTTAGATTTTAATTTTTGTGCACTGATTTTATTTATTTTTTGGTATTTTATTTTGCAGTGTTTATTTTTCACTGTAAGGATTTTTTAAAATATATTTTATGGATTTTTTTACAGAAAGGAAAGGAGAGGGATAGAGAGTTAGAAACATCGATCAGCTACCTCCTTTGGGGAATGTGTCTGCAACCAAGGTACATGCCCTTGACTGGAAGTGAACCTGGCACCTTGCAGTCCACAGGCTGACACCCTATTCATTCAGCCAAACTGGTTAGGGCTATAAAGATTTTTTTGTTTGTTAATCCTCACCCTAGGATATTTTCCATTGAGTTTTAGAGAGAGTGGGAGGGAGAGAGACTGCGAGAAATATTGATGTGACACATTGATTGGTTTCCTCCTGCACATGTCCTGACCTAGACTGAGGATCCAGGTAGGTAATACAGGTATGTGCCCTTGACCAGAATCAACCTGTGACCAATGCTCTAGCCATAAGAGCTAGGTCTATAAATACTTTTGAACTTATTGTTTATTATCAAAATTTATGTAAATTCTCTCAGTAGAGATATAGCAGTAATATATTCAGGGATGATGAATTTTAAAGACCTACTTCCCCCATCCCATCTAATCCCTGAAACTCTATGTCTATTGCTCAGTAATAAATCCTTGTGCAAGCCAGCAAAGAAAACAAACTAAGATATCCTATAGAAAATTTTCTAGTTACTTCAAGATCTGTTCTAAAGATTCATGATATGTTCAGTTCATATAGGTCACATAAATGGCTACAGTGTTTATTTTTTAATATGTTTTTTATTGATTTCAAAGAGAGGAAGGGAGATGGAAAGATAAGATCAATGATGAGAGAGAGTCACTGATTGGCTGCCTCCTTCATACCCCTCATCAAGGATTGAACTCTCAACCCAGGCATGTGCCCTGACTGGGAATAAAATCGGTGACCTCCTGGTTTATGCGTTGAAACTAAACCACTAAACCTCACAGGTAGTGTTGTATTTTATCATTATTCACCATCTAATATCTTTATTGGTATCTCTGTGATTTGAAATCTATCTGATAGTTGCTAGAAGAGAGGGCAGTTGGAAATCTGGATAAAAAAAGTGAAGAGATTAAGAAGTACAAATTGGTAGTTATAAAATAGTCACAGGGATTTTGGGTGCAGCATAGAAACTATAGTCAATAGTGTTGTTACAGCTATGTGTGGTGCCAGGTGGGAAGGTGAGATATCGGGTATGTGGGGGATCACTTTGTAAATTATATGGTTGCTAGCCACTATGCTGGGTATCTGAAACTAGTATAAAATAATAGTGAATGTAAACTATAATTGAAAAAATAAATCTAAAAAAAGTATATCTGTTTTTTCCCTTATTAAACAGCACATTGAGAATCTGTATATAAATGGAAGAACTGCTTTGCCAGAAGATTCCATGATCGCTGGGCTCATTAGTTCAGCAACTAATGGAGAAGGGGTTTTCACTTCACTGCTGACCACAGGCTCATACTATGAAGAGCTCTGAAAATATGGGTAATAGAAACCACGATTCTTTTTTTTCTCCATGAGGAAACTGGGAAATATCTGCCTTATTATTTCATAAATAATTTAATTATACTTTCTTCCTAGCATTTATTTGTGAAGTTTCCCATATCTGGCTCTTCAGATATTTTCTATTTGATTCTTCTTAGCATTTTTTTACTTTGACCTTGGTAACCTGAGAGAGAGCACAATAAGTTGTCTTGAATATTCATGAGTTTAATTCCGTTCCCTTTTATGGTGAATGTAACATTTTGTCTTAGTATCTATGAAGTGTATTTTGTAATATGATATAACTTTTAGTTTGTATGATTAACTTTATTCAAAATAAAAAGAAGTCTCCCGCCAAGGCCGGTTTGGCTCATGGATAGAGTGTCGGCCTGGGAACTGAAGGGTCCCAGGTTCAATTCCGGTCAAGGGCATGTACATTGGTTGTGGGCACATCCCCAGTAGGGGGCATACAGAAGGCGGCTGATTGATGTCCCTCTCTCATTGATGTTTCTGGCTTTCTGTCCCTTTCCCTTCCTCTCCGTGAAAAATCAATAAAATATACTAAAAAAAGAAGTCTCCCAAATTCCCAAATAATTTGTTCTTTGTCCCAGCTAAATACTTATGTTCAGTTTGGAAGCACTTGATATATAATTTAAATCATTTATTTTTTTTCTCTTTTAAAATATATATAATTAGAATTAAAGTAGAAAAAAATGAGTCATTTAAGAATTTTAAAATATCTCCAATGATGTAGAGAAACTAACAAATGTAGACAAAAAAATAATTAAAATACACACACCAAACACTACATATGCATATTGTAAATAATTGGTCTATATATCATTGGAGTTTATTTTTATCAATATAAAACACTACTTTAAATACATTAGTAAAATAATATAAAGTTTCATATACAGTATAGGTTTTATATATTATATAGATAGTTAAATTTATTATATTGGGATATTTTATTTTGAGTCTTCTGCTGATCATGTTGCTATGCTTACTTTATTTTATTTTATTTTATTTTTTCTTTATTGATTAAGGTATTACATACATGTCCTTATTTTCCCATTACCCCCTACTCCCCCATCCATGTACCTACCCCCCCCTGTTGGCTATGTCCATTGATTAGGCTTATATGCATGCATATAAGTCCTTTGGTTGATCTCTCCCCCCTCCCCACACCGTCCTCTGCCTTCCCTGAGGTTTGACGTTCTGACTGATGTTTCTCTGTCTCTGGATCTGTTTTTGTTCATCAGTTTATGTTGTTCATTATATCCCACAAATGAGTGAGATCATGTGATATTTATATTTCTCTGCCTGGCTTATTTCACTTAGCATAATGGTCTCTAGTTCCATCCATGCTGTTGCAAATGGTAAGAAATCCTCCTTTTTACCACAGCATAGCATTCCATTGCATAGATGTATCACAGTTGTTTAATCCACTCATCCGCTGATGGACACTTAGGCTTTTTCCAAATCTTAGCTATGGTGAAATGTGCTGCTATGAACATAGGGGTGCATATATCCTTTCTGATTGGTGTTTCTAGTTTCTTGGAATATATTCCTAGAAGTGGGATCACTGGGTCAATTGGGAAACAACAATGCGGTACCACCTCACACCTGTCAGAATGGCTATCATCAACAAATCAACAAATGACAAGTGCTAATGAGGAATGCAGAGAAAAAGGAACCCTGGTGCACTGCTACTGGTGGGAATGCAGACTAGTGCAGCCACTGTGGAGAACAGTATGGAGTTTCCTCAAAAAACTGAAAATGGAAATCCCTTTGAAACAGTGCTATGGTTACTTTTAATATCAGTGCTTAAAATTTTACTATAGGATGTTTGAATTCCCTAAAGAATGTCTAGCTACTATTTATTCTATTAAAAAAAAACATTTTCCCAATTTATCTACCATGTATGCAATCAGTATTTCAGTTTATAGCTCTTATTGCATAAAGCTTACAATGAGAAAAATCAGATGTAACTGTATTATGATTTAGTTCAAGTTATTTCTGTTACATAAACCTTTAATGTGTTTGTGACAATTTGTCTTTTTTTTAAAACTATTCATATTTTACAATTGTTAGTGCCCTCAAAACACTGTTCCGGTATAAGGATTACAATTGTCAGAGTTGGTCTCAGTTTTTTCTAAGAGAAATTTAATCCACTTCCAAAATTAAAAAAAAAAAAACTGGGAGATTCCCCAGAAATATGGATTTCTCTTTTCCCCACAAAATTTAGAATTCTCACAATACAAGCAACATTTGACCATGAGTTGTAACTACAACATAAATGAAGGAATGAGCTCCATAGTTCACTACAGTCTCTACTACTCCTTATTGTAAACCCAAAACAATCTGCTTTGGCCTTTTATGATTGTTAACTGTATGGACACTGTATGCATTTAAATTGGAAGTCCCGGCTTTATTGCTTTTTCTTGTCTTTCACCATCAGCATCCTTCTTGTGAAGCAATCTTATTCCCTCAGATTTACCATATTTTGTCACATCTAGTTAAACAGGCGTTTAACTGTAACATGCTTACTATAATAGGGTTGGAAATGCAATTATAACTCATCTGATTTTTTTTATAAAGATGTATGAGTGTCCTTTATTTTCTAATTAGAAGCATCTAATGAAATGTGATTGTGATTATCATGGTAAGTATACCTGAAATATATTAGCTTATTGGTTATATTAAATTATACTCCTCATGTGATTTGAAATAGTAAAATATAGTGAATGTTTAACATTTGTTCATGTTTGTAAATGTACCATCAAATGTATACTGCTTTATCTTACAGCTGTTTACTGATAAACAGCAGGGTGTAATGAAAGATGGCAGCTTTTCACTTGCATGAGGATCACCCTGGCCATTAAATTCTAACAATGCTTAAAATAAAGCTAAGCAGTAAAAAGGGTTGAACTGGTTTCAGAAAAAGTCTAGGGAATTAATAATTCTGGAAAAGATATTATGAAACAAATATCATACATAGAAAACAGCATTTTTATAAAATATTATAAGAAGTAACATAATAGGTAAAATATTGAATAGTGGAGGTAATGAGTTTAGAGCAAGAATATGTGGGATTTAATTCCTTACACTTGTGATATTTAGCTGTTTTTTATGTTCATATTAACCTAGAGAAATTAGTTAACCTCTTTGAGAACTATATATGATTAAAATATATTTGAGATGCGCACACATGTATTTGTGTATGTGTGTGTATATTTATACATACATATACTAGTCATAAAATAAACAGTATCATTATACATTATACATTCTTATCAAGTATTCATAGAGCTAGAATGGATTGCATATTAGGCCACAAAATGTCTCAATAAATTTAAGAAGGCTGAAATCATATAAGCTTCCTTTCTGAATACAATGATATGAACCTAAAAGTCAAATATAAGAAGAAAACTGGGATAAACAAAAACATGTGGAGGTTAAACAACACTACTAAATAATCAAAAGTTGAACAAAGAAGAAAAAATTATCTTAAGACAAATGAAAACTGAAACACAAAATTTCAACATCTATAGGCCATTGGTAGGACATAGGCTTATAAGAGAGAAGTTTCTAATTCTAGAGGGTTACCTCAAGAGAAAAGAACATTTTCAAATTGAAAAAATAAATAAACTTTACACCTAAAGGAACTAGAAAAATAAGAACAAACTGCTAAATTAGTAGAGGGAAGGGGATAATAAAGCACACAGAGGAAATAAATAGAGAATAAAAAGATAACAGAGATGATTAATGAGACTAAAAGTTGTGGGTTTCTGTTTTTTTTTTTTTAAGATGGAGAAAATTGGTAAATTTTTAGCTAGACTTATCAAGACTTTATTAACTCAGGCTCGAATCCAAGATGGCGGCATAGGTAAACACCTACACTGCTGCCTCACACAACTATTTCAAAACTACAACTAAAAGACAGAATGGACATCATCCAGAACCACAGGAAAGCTGGCCGAGTATAAGTTCTACAACTAGAAGGAAAGAGAGGGGCTCACAGAAACCCAGAGGAGCTGCAAAAAGCTGAGGTACGGAGACGCATGGGAGTACCTGGCTGGCTTTCTCTGGTGGGAAGGAAACGGAGACTCCCAATGGCATTGTAACCCCTTATCCTACCACACTAAACCCCAGATCCAGCCAAAACTCATACGGGGGAAGTTTGGACTGTGAAAAGGGAGAAGTGCACAGAAATTTAGGGGAGTTGCAAAAGATAGGAGGTCTGGTCTCGCAGGGGCACGGCACTGCTCAGAGGACAGATTGCTGATTGTGCCGCTGGCTTTCACGACTGGGCGGGAGACAGACCCTCCCAACTGTGCCAATTCTGAGTCCACTGGGCCTCTGTTTTGGGAAAAACCCTGGAGTTCTAGACTCGTGTGGCCTGGTGGGCAGGGGAGCTGGAAAGGCAGTGGTCTAGAGGCACTGCGGGCGTGCACAAGGACCGCTCCAGCAATTACCCAGTCACGTGAGACTCGGGGGCTGTGGAGGGTGGGGCTGACTGGAAGGCAAGGCAGTCCCTTAAGCCCTGAGACTCCATCAATCCCAAGCTCAACAGAGGCTTCTGCAGTTTTGCAAGTACAGAAGTTTCCCCGACATAGTGAAAATGCCAAGACAAGGGAAGGGATCACAAACAAAAGAAATGGAGGGAAAAAAAAAAGACTGGATATAGAGTTCAAAACCATGCTTATAAGGTTTTTCAAGAATATGCAGAAAAGATGGATAAGTTTATCAAGTCTCAAGAAGAGATGCAAAAGGACCAACTAGAGATGCTAGAGATGATGCATAAATTTAGCGAGTCCCAAGAGGAGATGAAAAAGGACCAACTAGAGACACTGACTGAAATAAAAAATATTATA
>PVJN01002935.1:20959-109570 GCA_004026805.1 Lasiurus borealis | reverse complement strand
GGGGGAAAGAATATATTTCTTTTGAGATGACACTGAAACTAAAATATGAATAATTAGTAAAAGCCAATCACATGGACAGCAGGGGAAAGCTGTTCTCGGCAGGCAGAAGAACACTGTGGAAGCCTTGAGGTAGGAAAGAGCCTGGTATGTCTGAGGGAGGAGGGAGGCAAGTGATGGGAACAGCCGGGTTTCCTCTGGGCTCTGAAACCGCTGGACTTCTCTCCATCACAGTGGATCCGACACTGGAGTATAATGTTCTGTCCGCTGGGGGATCTCTTCTACAGGGTTCAAGTATGGAACTTAAGGATTGGTTTTTCTTCCCTGTAAATTAATGTTGCCTAATACAGATCCTAACACACTCTAGGTATTCTGTATATGTTTAACCAATGAAGGGACACTAGCCCCCAACATGAGGTACCAGGAGAATAAATATTTAACTTGTGGGAAAAAATATAAGTTGAATTAAATCTCTGTCTTTCAGCTACATACCTCCTTTGTTCAATGTATTTGATCTTAGTAGACAGTATAGTAGGCCCTAGGGGCATAAAGAAGCATTAGATAGGATCTGTATCCTCTATGATCTCAGAATACAATGGAGAAAGGAGTAAGTAAATGAACAATTAGAGAAGCATGTGTAAGGTTTTATAACAAACACCAAGGTGACAGATACCTTTGATGTCTTCCTGGAGATGTTTCCTTCTGTTTTCTGCAATAAATATTCATGTTTTCAAACTATTTTCAGTTGTTCAATTTAAGAAATGATTATTGCACTTACAACATATGCAGAGGCCCACTAAAGAAAATAGAGTGGTACCTCGGGATACGAGTGCCCTAACATACGAGATTTTTGAGATATGAGATGTCGAGCAAGTGGTTTTTGCTTTGAAATACGAGTAAGAGTTGAGATAGGAGTAATCGCGCAGATCGGCCGGCTGCACACAACCCACCAGTTTACCACGACTCGAGCGTCTCATAGTTTCCCATGCCTCAAGGTTACGGAACAAATTAAACTCATATCTCGAAGTACCACTGTAATAGGAATAAAATTTTAAATTATAGAGCCTCTGCTCTCAAAACATGATGGGGATCTCCATAAAGAATTCCAGGACAAGTTATTAGTTTGAGGCACCATGGAAATCTTAGCAGGTTGCTAATAGGAGGGAATATTTTAGGTTATCATGGAAGTCTTCATGGAGGAAGTAGAATATGAGCTGGTCTTGAAATAAGGACAAGGATATTAGGAAGAGTAAAAGTAACAGAAAGATACAGGGCATATGTGAAAATGGTAAATCGTTAATTTAACAGTAGTTTGTCTATATTCAATCATGGATAGTACCCTACCATTCTAATTACAGATGGAAAAACTGAGTCTCAGATAGGTCAAATATGATTTATCTAAGACCACACAATAAATGAGTAACAACATTAAAATGTATAACATGAAGTTGAGTTCTACTTCCACATGGTGGCTGGGAATTTCTGACATATGATGCAAACAATTCCAAACCGTGCATCCAAACTTACAAATAAGTTATTCAAGGAGCTACTGCTATTCTACCTTCCCCGCAGCACCCCTAGCATGGAGCCTGTAGGTACTAAGGAAAATATAAAGATGGTTGGGGTTTGTACTGAATTGTGTCCCCCTCCCCAAAATCTATATGCCAAAGTCTTAACCCTCAATGTGACTATAATTGGTGATAGGGCCTTTAGGGAGATACTTAAGCTTAAATGAGTTTATAAGGGTAGGGCCCTAATCTGATAGAACTTGGATCCTCTCTCTCTCTCTCTCTCTCTCTCTCTCTCTCTCTCTCTCTCTCTCTCTCTCTCTCCAAGGAAAGAGGAAAGGCCATGTGAAGACATACCAAGAACATCTATAAATCAAGGAGAAGGATTTCATTAGAAGATAACCCTGCTGGCACGTGCATCTTGGACTTCTAGCTTCCAAAACCATAACAAAATAAATTTCTGTTGCTTCAGCCTGGTGTTTTGTTATGGCAGCCTGAGCAAACTAATACAGCCTGGTGAAGGGACAGGTGTCATTAGTTTGTACATAATTCAATAGTCACGTCACAGAGGGTTGCTGCAATGTTATGCACAATTAGCTCTCTGACCAATGAACTAGACAAACTGGGATGAGATAAATCTACCCAATATTCCCAGATACAGAAGAGGAATTATTCTGGACAGCTTCCAGAACCTCTCCTGAGTTTATAGACTCAGACTTTTGCATATTTCTAGAAAATTTCTATGAAAAAAAGATGTATAGCTAAAGAAGGTGAAGAGTAGGGCCCTACCCTTATAAACTCATTTAAGCTTAGGTATCTCCCTAAAGGTCCTATCACCAATTGTAGTCACATTAAGGGTTAAGGCTTTGGCATATGGATTTTGGGGAGGGGGACACAATTCAGTACAAACCCCAACCATCTTTCTATTTCCCTTAGTACCTACAGGCTCCATGCTAGAGATGCTGGGAGGAAGGTAGAGTGAAGATGTATAGCTAAAGAAGGTGAAGAGAAGGAGCCAGTTGTCCAAGGTCAAGGAGCCAATTGGTAGTAGACACCTCCTCCTTGTTCTCCCTAGCTTCCTTGCCTGTGTGGGCCTGTTGACCTCTCTAATGTTAGTTCCTAAGTTTCTGGCTTTGGGTTGACATTGATCTCCAATATATCTTGCCCATAATGTAGGAATCTGTGCCCTTTCATTAGATTCTAAGACATAACCAGATTGGAGCTAGCTCAGGAAAGCCCACGCACCTACTTTTCTGTCTGCTTTCACCTTAAAATAAAGTAAGCAGCCGAAACCGGTTTGGCTCAGTGGATAGAGCATCGGCCTGCAGACTGAAAGGTCCCAGGTTCAATTCCAGTCAAGGGCATGTACGTTGGTTGCGGGCACATCCCCAATAGAAGGCATGCAGGAGGCGTTGATCCATGTCTCTCTCTCATCCATGTTTCTAATTCTCTATCCCTTTCCCTTCCTCTCTGTAAAAAATCAATAAAATATATTAAAAAAATAAAGTAAGCAAGAGAACGTGGATTTTATTTCAAGCAGAAAGGAGTCAAGGGGAAGAATTCATACTTTGTTGAAGGTGCCCAGTCTTTCCTTCTCCAAATAGGGAAACTGAGGCCAGAGTGGTTACTTTATATTTACACGCATGTGTCTTACGGGAAAGGAAATGGTAAAGAAGTATGAACACGTTGGTGT
Source organism: Lasiurus borealis (assembly GCA_004026805.1). Lineage (NCBI taxonomy): Eukaryota > Metazoa > Chordata > Mammalia > Chiroptera > Vespertilionidae > Lasiurus > Lasiurus borealis. The sequence goes on along the minus strand of PVJN01002935.1, from coordinate 106,372 downwards.
TTAATTTAGAAATCATAAAGAAAATGCCTGCACAAAATCACAGGGAACTAAAATGCATTGAGGATTTTCCACAGAGCAAACAAAGTATTTCACATTAGGGAAGATTCGGCCAAGCAACCGATTTCAGCCCAAGCCCAAATGTAAAAAAAATAAATCACCAATTTAAAGCCATAATAATCCTAGGTGTTCTCCAGCCATATCTACAGACCTCCCTTCCCTCCCTCCACATCCTCCCTCTCTCCCAGGCTTGTAACCACACTGCCATCGAAATCGACTGTTTGTTCTTGCAAATCTCATTTCATAAATTGTCTTATTCAACGTTTGCCTCCATTTAAAGTACATGATCTTTACACTTCCCTGCGCTTTCCAATTTTGCAATTCTTTCCAAAATAGCGATCGCACGTTTTCAGGTAGGATGTGTTTTCTCACAAACTCCTGTTGCTTATTGTCTTTTTTCCATTTCGAGCAATGCACAGGCAGGGCTTCTCTTATTACTTCTGTATTTGGGAGCTGAAACACTGACAGTGAATTTACAACTCAGCCGGCCAAGAATCCCCCTGAGTCGGGAAGAAAAGAAACCATCTCCTGGCGAAGAAACCCTCCTTCTTCCGGGAGCCTCTGGGGAGGGTCCCTCTGTTTTCTTTCCAGGAAAGAGGGGGGGAGAGGGGAATAGACGGGGCCTTCAACTTCGGGAAATCATAGCAAGAAGCCTGGCATGATAAATCTGTGTTTGTCCTGTTGCAGGGAGAAAACTTGACCTTGTGTAGCCCAGACCCTCACCTTCAGTGAACTCTAAAGTCAACCACTGCGTGATTCACCCCAGGCAGCAGAAGTTGGGGGGAGTGTAATTTAGCGCTTCCCAGCAGGAAAGAAACTGAACCGGCTCTCTGTAGCAGCACACCCATTTCTGAACAAAGAACTCGGTCAATCACGTGGTCAAAAAGTCGAGCCTTTAAAAAATGGTTTAACTAAATGGACATGTAAATTGTGTTATGTGTTTTCCTTTGGCTGAAACCTTCCCGAGATTTCATTGTTAGCTGTGATCATTTGAAAACAAATGCTCTGATTAGATTTTTTTAAAAAAGAGAGAGAGAAATAACATCCAAGGAAGTGCTAGGATGAGCTGGGCATGAATGTAGGATATTTCTTTGCATGTTATCTAAGTTAATCCTTATAAGAATTTCCTCAGAAAGCTGAATAACTCTTTTACTGTCTACTTAAAAGTTCACTCCCTATACAACTTAGTTGATAGCCTGCCTCAAATGAAAAATAAATAAATAAATAAATAAATAGCCAACTTTAAATAATCCTACATAAATATTATAATTGTTATCTGTACCTCATAGGCCACTTTTTTTTTCTTCTCAAAAGCTGGAAATTTGGTTGATTTAAAAAGTGTGGCCCAAACCGGTTTGGCTCAGTAGATAGAGCATCAGCCTGCGGACTGAAAGGTCCCAGGTTGGATTCCGGTCAAAGGCATGTATCTTGGTTGTGGGCACATCCCCAGTAGGGGGTGCGCAGGAGGCAGCTGATCGATATCTCTCTCTCTCTCTCATCAATGTTTCTAACTTGCTATCCCTCTCCCTTACCTCCCTGTAAAAAATAAATAAAACAAAAAATAAATCAGTGTTTCCAATGAGAGGTGCAGGCAGCTAGCTGTAAGCCTATCTAACTTAAGAATCAGAAAAGGTTATCCTGGAGGAACTGACATTTGAAGAAAGTTCTGCAGGCTGCAGAGGATTCACCATCTTTGAGAAAGACATTACAACATGTGTCAAGGTGCACGGACTGAAGTAACTAAAGAGGTAGAAAACAGGAGGTTAAGCTTTTGAGTGTAGGCAGGGGCCAGAGGCAGTGATATGATAGATGATACATGAAGTGTTCTTAACCAGAACCGTTTCAAAGGGGAATTAATACCATAGCTAGGACTTGAAAGTGGGGTCCAGGCAGAAGAAACAGAGGGTAGAGGAGGCCTGGCTTGCAGGACGAATGGTAAGAGGTGGAGGTTTCTGAGCAGGTAACACACACACACACACATGTAAAAGGAATGCAATATGAGCATCTCAATCAGTGGACCCTCTGCTTCTTCATACTCTTGTGTTCTGTCTTGATATGGGAGTGATTTTAAATGGCTCCTCATTTCCCCACAATATGCATGTCTGACTCCTCCCAGGCCTTTTTTATTCGCTTTATGAACCTCAGTGTTCCTTTTCCCCCGGGCGCAGGTAGACCTTGTGCCAGATGCAGATGTCTAAACTTGATGGATGGGAGAGATCTTAGCAAGAACTTTCCAATCCCCTATGCCCTGCCTTTCTCTTTCCGACCCTTTCTGACTGACTGACTTCCTCAGTTTCAAGCGCTCTTGCAGTAAAAAGTCCCAATTCACTTCGTGCCTTTTCATCTTCCCCCAACCCCTGGTTTTCTGATGGCTGGTGTTCCTACAACACTTTTGGCGAATCACTCGGCACCTGCCACACACAGCCAGCTAGTCCGTGACTTTCAATGCCCAGCACGCAGCTTACACATTCCAGAGGCACCGAAGAGATAAGCCCTCCAATGAATGATCTCCCTGTGTAACTGCTTTCCCTCGCTCCCCCACTTTGCTTTTGATCACGCTCCGTCACAAATTCCCTCGGGTTCAGTTCCTGTCAAGGGAATCCAGTGGTGGCTGAAGGGACTAGACTGGGTGGTTGGACAGAGTGAGATGGTTTGCAGTGGGTTTTAGACATGTCTTCTTTCTGCTCTAGCTCCCCTCAGCACTGGATCAGGATGACCTGAGGTCTTTTTCCTCCTGCTTCTCACTGGGTTATGAATATAAGTTCTTTTCCTCTCTGTTAATTTAGCTCTCTCTTTTAGAGACGTGTCTATTGTGAAATGGGTTGACTCACTCCTCTCCATTTCAATGCCTCCTGCGTGTCCAAAGCCAAAGGTAAGACTAATCGGTCTGATGGCTGATTTTCCCAGTGACAGCGCAAGCTAGGATGTCAACTATTAGAACTCATTCATCTGTCACAGCATCTTGGGGCTCTGCGTGTGGCACATAGTAGGAATTCAGTAAATAGTTACAACACAGCTACATGGATGAATATCTAATAATGGAATTAAACTTAGTTTAAGGATTATTTTTTAAGAGAAGGTGAACGAGATGAAGATGTGGATAACAAAAAGACACATACAGTATATATTGAGAGTAAATGGGTTAGAGACAGCATCAGAGGCCAGAGGTTCTTACTTAATAAGGCTGGGTGGGCACCATATTCTACAGTTTGTAACTGCCTAGGTGGCCTTAATGTGGATAGTAGCAACTGGCTCTTTAAATCCTTTGAAAAGAGTTGTATGCATGAAAAGGGCTGGTTTAAAAAGAAAATTACGGGACTCAAGTTCAGTTTCCCATGTGCTACTTGAGAATGAACTTTCCTGACGTTCCCACTTCCATAGCCCCTGCCTGTGCCAACGGAGAATGAAAGAATATCTACCTCCAAGGCTAACCAGACGGGAGACACATGAGAAAAGAAAGCAATTTAAAAACTGCAAAAGTAGCTGCAGTTATCTAGCAACATAGAATGGATTAGAGTTCATTGAAGATGCCACTTGTAGATGGATTTAAAAGACAGATTTAGATGATAAGGAATAAGACCAAGACTTGGTGATTGCTTTTCTATTATTTTTATTCTATTTTGGATGCTTAGAGAAAATCACTTGATGGGCTCTGGAAGGTATTAGCATTGGAAAGTAAATAATGTGTCTTAGTATAATTGAGATAATATATATGAGACCTCGACTACTGGCATCTGAGCTGTATTATGCACGTCGTGTCTACAGGCTGATAGATACTAACGATTATATGAGGCCTTTATAGCTTGAAGCTTTAGAGTTCTAGTCGCACTAATTTCTAAGCTTTGGATTTTCCTTTGACTGAGAGTGGGATTATCTCTGATCAACAACTCTCTCCCAACCAGAGAGCTAGGGAACTGGAAGTAGGTAAGGAAAAGGTGTCTGCATTCCCTCTTTGTTCAACTGGCTGCTGGACAGTCACAAGGGGGAGCTGACACCTTATATAAATGAACTGAATTTTCTACAAAAATACACTCAACAATGGCTTGAAAGTCACGTGGCAGCCACGAGGAATAATTCAATCCAATCGACTCATTTCTCTTTAACTGAGGACATTTTGGATGCTTTCAATTATCCGGGCATTTAAAGGAGGTGGGGGAGGAGTGTGGGAGGAATGGAAAAATGGGTAAATGGGGTGTTTGTCCTTCAGGGAAGTGCCTTCCCAAATATGACCAACAGACAGAGTGGGAGGCTGAAGACACAGTAGCCCCCGCTCCACATAACTGTGGAGATATGTTTGAAGATCCTCAGTGGATGCTGGAAACCAAACTCTATGTATACTGTTTTGTTCTATACATGCACACCTGTGATAAAGTTCAACTTGTAAGTTAGGCACAGAAGGAGATTAGCAACAATACCTAATAATAAAAATGAAACAATTATAACAATCTACTGTAATAATCTACTATAATAAAAGTTATATAAACATGGTCTCTTTCCTTCTCTCAAAACAGAGAGGCCAAGTGCACAAAATTCATGCAAAAGTAGGCCTTCCTTCCCCCAGCTGCTGGCACAGGCTTCCTGCTGACACCCAGGACCTGAGCTTTCCTCGCAGCCCAGGATCTTTCTAGATTGTATAGAAGGAAATGCAATTAGCATATTATGCTTTTATTATTATAGATTAGTGGCCCAATGATGAAATTCGTGCATGGGGGTGGGGAGTCCCTCAGCCTGATCTGCACTCTCTCCAACCTGGAATCCCTCTCACAATCCAGAACCACTGGCTCCTAAGCACTCACTCACCTGCCTGCCTTCCTGATGCTCCTAACTGCTCCTCTGCTGGCCCAATGGCCCTAATTACTCTCAACCCACAGGTTGAGAACTGCTGCTGTAGAGCCTAAGACCATTGGAAAATAGAGATATTTACATTATGATTCATAACAGTAGTAAAATTACAGTTATGAAGTAGCAAGGCAAATAATTTTATGGCTGGGGGGTCACCACAACATGAGGAACTGTATTAAAGGATCATGGCATTAGAAAGGTTGAGAACCACTGCCTTAGAGGGCATCTGAGGTATATGATTTATCTGATTTTCCATGGATTTCTAAAGTTCTCACACTGAAGAAGTTCTATCACTCTTTTATTACATCACCTACATATGGATCAGAGAAGTCCACACACAGGCCTCAACATTCAAGATCAGTCACCTGGATTTCCTTGTTCAAGTGGCATAGACAACCACATACATTTTGTTGTTATTTTTGTTAACCCTCACCCAAGGAAACTTTTCCCATAGATTTTTAAAGAGAGTGGAAAGGAGGGGAAGAGACACACAGAGAGAAACACTGATTCCAGAGAGGCACATCGATCTATTGCCCACCGCATGTGCCTCAACCAGAACCAGGGATCCAATCTGCAACCTAGATACTAGCCCATGACCAGCATCAAACCCAAATCCCTCAATCCAAGGGCCAATGCTCTAACCACTGAGAAAACCGGTCAGGACTAAACAACCATATTTTTGAAGAAGCTAGTTCCTCTATATCTTGATGCCCACAAACTACCTACCTTGCAGCACCCGATCCCATCCATCTATATTCATCATACTCTCCTCCACCCTCACCCCCAGTGTCACCACAGGAGAGTAAGAGAAGACCAGAAGGTGGGGAAGACCACAGAAAGAGTAAAGTGCACTTTACCAGCAAGAGGAACGTTTCTGAATCTCCTGCTTCTGAGGCTGACGGATGAAATGCTTTCCTTAGCCCTCTACTGGGAGAGATTTCTCCTGCCCTCCCAGCAATCCCAAGGCACTGTGTTTGTTTTTCTCTCTTTGGGCCATTGTGCTCAGCTGTGCCTTCTATTACAGTGATTTGTCCATCTGTTGTCTTTCCCTGAGAAGGTCTTAAACTCACTACAGCCCGGAACATACCCAGGTTCACCTCAGCCCTCTTCTCATGGCCAAGCACTGGGTTTCATGCAGGGCAGCAGCCAGGCAGGCCTGGCACAAAGGAAGAGGTGGGAATGGTGATAGTACAGTGGTACCTTGAGATACGAGTGCCCTAACATGCGAGATTTTTGCTTTGAAATACGAGCAACATTTGAGATACGAGTAATCATGCGGATCAGCCAGCTGTACACGACCCACCAGTTTACTGCAATTCGAGCATCTCATAGTTTCCCAGGCCTCAAGGTTACGGAAAGAATAAAACTCGTATCTCGAGGTACCACTGTACAAGAGTCTGAGAAAGCTTCATCCCTGTGCATGGCTGAGAAAGGCCCATGCACCACAGCATCTCTGAAGACTTCTGTGAGCTTGGGATCCATGTAGCAACACGTCTGCCTCCTCGCATCCACTGTCCTAACAGTGCTGCCCTCGCCTTTTACAATGAAATGTCTCATCATGTGACCTCGGAACTAATTTGGCCAAGTTTGCAATTCTACATAGCAGCTCACTAAAGCTTCATGACTATGCCCATCACCTAATAAAGAGAAAAAGGAAGAAAAAAAAAAGAATTGAGATCGACTGCAGTAGAACTTGAAGCTGTCACTTCAGATGAGTGATGCCAACATTAACCTCTCAGGTCACATTAGCTCTTATGGAAGTGTCACCTATCACTGTGTCCAGATTAAATTAGACAAACTATTACTTCGCTATGATGCTAAAAAATTTCAAGCTTATCTTAATTAACGTAGCACAGACTGAAGACTTCCTTAGCCAGTTTACTAATAGAGCACAGACTGAGATGACTCAGATGTAATGTATGACATCCATTTTCCTAGCTGGGAAAACATATCAGCCGAAGGTCCTTTCGGTTATGGTCAAGTCGCGAAGAGATCTGGGATGCAATGACCAGGTGGCATTTAATTTAAAGCATTGTGGTGAAGGACAGTTGACACCTATTGATTTTATTCTGAAACCTGTTTACTTTAATGTCAGAATTTTTCAGGGATAATATAAATAAGTTGATACTTTATCTAAAGAGAATGTACGACTTCTAAAACATCAAGGTAAAAATAACTTGTGGCATAAAAGAAGCAGGTCACTGGATGTCTCAGTTGGAAAAGCCTCTCATCCAATAGGCACGCTAAAATATATATGGTGTATACGAGTCTGAGAGCTGGAGGTGTGGGTCAGTTCCAGACTTACGCAATGGCTGGGGGACAGGCCAGGACGAGAGCTTGCCGCAATACAGGAAATATTAAGTCTTATAATAGTGTCTCTGGAAGGGACTTCAGAGATCAGTTAGTCAAACCCTTTACATTTCATGAATGAAGGAACAGGTTTAGAAGAGTTAAGTATTTGCTCAGAGTTACAGAGCTTAACGCACTATCAGCAAGCAGGACCAACATTGGGCCCACACTGCCAGAAACAGAAACTGTACCTTCTCACTCCGCTTTCTCTAAAATGTGTGAAAAGTGTAGAATTTGTTGCCAAGATGGCATAGCTCAATGGTTAAACATTGAACTATGAACCAGGAAGTCACAGTTCGATTCCCAGTTGGGACACATGCCTGGGTTGCAGGTGTGGGGTGTGCAGGAGGCAGCTGATCAATGATTCTCTCTCATCATTGATATTTTTCTCTCTCTCTTCCTCTCTGAAATCAATAAAAATATTTTTTAAAAGTAGAATTTGTTAAATCAAGTAATACATGTGCTATGGAGTGAGGGATAAGGGAAAGTTTTGTGTGCCTAATTAAATATCTTTAATAATACAATTTCACTCTACTAGCTCATAAAAATGGTCTTTCTATTGTAAGTGAACTTATATAAAAGGCTTACCTTCAATGAATACCCAGCCAATCCAGAACAATGAGAGCTGTGCCTTTGATGTTTCTACAAAGAACTTATAACTGTATTTCATTTGAGCACAATTGAAGTCCTTTGTTTTTCTCCCCATTATTTTTATAAAATAATAAAGCAATATATAGTAACATGGAGTATTAAGGCTACACAATTAAATATATCTCTTTTGAAGTTGCCAAAGTAGAAGTATGAGTGACAGCTAATGCCATGCTTAAATATTTTGAAATTTTCACTGGTTATTTGTATTAAGGGAATTCAATATAGAAAGTCCGATTAGAGGTGTCAATCTGTAATGTACAAAAGGAATAATTATTCAAGAGTTGAAGGTATTTGAGGTAAACCAATGCTATGGCAGAGTGGTAACAAACTAAGAAAATATTATGGAAATTGAGGGCATGCTTATCAAAGTGCTCTAAGACCGTTGTCAGAGCCAGAAGGTAAAACGAATAGAAAAGGGGACAGACAGGATTCTTACCTCCCTCCTCCTCCAAACAGTGTCCCAACCTACACTGAAGAGATGCAACTCACAATGCCGCGATTGAAAATCTAACATCTTAGATGTGTAGACAGATAGAAAATTACAAGGTGATGATAATGTTTTAAAAGCAGGGCTGATGCCGAAACTGGTTTGGCTCAGTGGATAGAGCGTCGGCCTGCGGAATGAAAGGTCCCAGGTTCGATTCCAGTCAAGGGCATGTACTTTGGTTGCGGGCACATCTCCAGTGTGGGGCGTGCAGGAGGCAGCTGATCAATGTCTCTCTCTCACCGATGTTTCTAGCTTCTCTGTCCCTCTACCTTCCTCTCTGTAAAAAATCAATAAAATATATTTTTAAAAAAGTAAAAAATAAAAGCAGAGTTGAGGCCACACACTGCCAAAAGTACGGATGAAAATGAACAATTCCGGGGGGCAAAAATGGAAGTTTCCAAATGTCCTAGATGTTGATGGATGTTGAGCCTTAGGCTGCTTGCTGCACAGTAGCCTCCTGTGCCATCAGGACAGACAAGGTGATCAAGCAATAGGCCGAGTTCCTGCTTTCTCATTTCCTCACCAAGCACAGCAGTTTTGCTTTTAGTTTTACCTATTATATATCCAGGTAAAATTATTCGAAAAATTTAGACAAAATGCACTTTCCATGTGGATGTTGGTAATCATGGGACAACCATTATTTCATAATAAGATCAGGTTTATCCTGTGCATCTCAGAGGGTTTTTTAACAGTGTGCTTTGTAGTTAGTAATTACGTACTACAAACTCACAGGATAATAACTCTGAGGATAATGACTTTCTCATGTAAAGTGGGGTGAAGAATAGGAACCGAGAAGCACTTGTCTTTCAAGATATGCTTTCATGCTCTGAAGTTATTCACTTCCTGAAAAACTTGTATTTGCAACATAAAAAGTCAGGTGCGAGGTGGAAGGGGTCAGTGGGGGGAAGGGGAGGGAAGGAAACCTCTGTAATATTTTCCATAATAAAGATAATTTTTTAAAAAGTCATTGAGAGCTAAGCTTCTGATGCCATATCCCATCATGCTCTCATGCCTCACATTTAGCTTTTTCACCTGCTCTGCCCCACTCCTTCACACATCACGCCAGCCCACCCACCCATCACCAATTCTTGCTTGATTTATTCTTCTGCACTGAGGTTCTTCACATTTTTACATATGTCACAAACTCACTTGGAAGTGTAGTGAAGCTTATTTACCCCATCTCGGGACAATATTTTTGAAAACTATAATATGTATATATACATATATAAATGAAAACAAAGGAAGCCAGTTATTAAATTTTACAGAAATAGCAATATGTCCTTTATATGAACACATTACATAGCAAGACTCTGCAGGAAATCTAATTACTGCTATAATTTTCCATTAGTGATGAGTTAATGATATTTTGACATATGATAACTAAAATGCAATGAAAAAAAATAGCATGGCTTTGATTGGTCACAAAGCCACAGGCCTGTCTACACCAAGGAGGTCTGATGCTCTCGTTGTTAATAGATGGAAAAGCTAGTAAAGTCAAGAATGTACACCCTACCACACACACATACACACACAAAGAGAGACTCCTGGATTTAATACCCTGGTTAAAGTGTTCATTTTATTCATATCTAGAGGCTCAGTGCACAAATATCATGCACTTGATGGGGGTCCTTCAGTCCAGCCTGCATCCTCTTCCCATCTGGAAGCCCTTGCTCCTTACTGCCCGCCTCCTCCCTGCTCCTTACCACTGTTGCAGAGCTAAGCTCCCACCACCGCTGCTGAACTTGGCCTCTGTGAGACCGACATCTGGCTGAGCAGCACTCCTCGTGTGGGAGCGCACTGACCACCAGGGGGCAGCCTCTGCATTGAGCGTCTGCCCCCAGGTAGTCAGTGCGCATCATATCGACGGGTGGTTCCCCCAGTCCGTTGATTTGCATATTAGGCTTTTATTATATAGGATCTGCCTTCTCAGAAGTGTTGAGGAACCATTCTCTACATCATTAACCACCCTTTCTCAACACTCTGAAGGCAAAATATATTTGCCTCGATCACAGCATTGGGCCCAGCGTGTTGCCATTTTTTTCTCATTAAAATACTTTCATAAAGTATTCATTTCACCTACATATGCAAAACACAAATGTACTTTCATTGTCAAAATTCAAACCACACAGACAAAGGCAAAAACCCTGTTGACAAACTGGGCCCCACCCACTCACTGTACATGGCCCATCCTAAATCCCATTCTCTTTTTCTAAACCAATAACTAATAGAACTTTTATTTGTTTCCTTTCTAATCTAAGTTTTAGGCATTTACACACACATACACACACACACACATTTACATACATAAACACATATATGTACAAAGTGTTATTTGTGCATTTTAAAAGCATTAAAGTGATCCAGAATAGTATAACAAATACCCATATCCCAATCACCCAGAATCAACAGCTATCCTATCTAAGAAAAGAGAAACATGCAAATTGACCGTACCTCTGCTATACCCACAAGCCATTCCCACCAGCCAATCAGGAGCAAAGTATGCAAATTAAACCAACCAAGATGGCAGTTAATTTGCCTATCTGAGTGCACAGCAAAGACTGAAGATAGCAAGTGTAGAAGGAAGCCAAGTGCTGCAGAAGGGAAGGAAGCTACTGAGACGCAAGCAAGCAGGGCAGCGATGAGGGAGGGAAGCAGGCAGGGAGAGAAGCAAGCAGGGCAGCGACAAAGGGAGGGAAGCAGGCAGGGCTGCGTAGATGGGAGGGAAGCAGGGGGCAGCGGAGACTGCCACAGGAAGGCCTGTTCTTGCAGGAATCTTCCTGCAATGGGCTACTAGTCCTATCTAATAAAAGAGCAATATGCAAATTGACCATACCTCCGCTACACTCACAAACCACACCCACCAGCCAAGCCCACCGGCCAATCAGAGAAAGTATGCAAATTGACCCAACCAAGATGGCTATGGCCACAGAGAGAGCAGGAGGAAGGTTTGGTTTGCCCCTAGCAATGAAGGAAGCCAAGCTCACAGGCCTCCACCTAAGGCAACAAAGTTTCCATGGCTGTGCAGCAGAAGGCTTGGCTCTGCTCCAGGCTACAAAGTTAAATAAATCCCAGATACCAGGGCCTCAGGTTGGGTCAGTTGGGGGTGGGAGGGGTATGGCTGACCTGCAAACCACCACAGGCCCCTCACTCAGGCCACCACACACCTCAGGGAACCCACCCTGATCCAGGACACCCTTCAGGGCAAACCAGCTGGCCCCACCCATGCACCAGGCCTCTATCCTATCTAATAAAAGAGTAATATGCAGATTGACCATCACTCCAACACACAAGGTGGCTGACCCTATGTGTTAAAAAATTCCTGCCCCCATGTGGACACAAGATGGCCACCACAAGATGGCCAGCAGGGGAGGGCAGTTGGCAGGGACAAGGTCTACAAGGGAGGGAAGTTGTGGGTAATCAAGCCCGCAGGGGAGGGCAGTTAGGAGTGACCAGGCAGCAGAGAAGGGAAGTTGGGGGGGGGAGGGTCCCAGGCCTGCAGGGTAGGGCAGTTAGGGGTGACCAGGCCTTCAGGGGAGGGCAGTTAGGGGCAAACAGGCTGGCAGGGGTGCCATTAGGCATCAATCAGGCTGGCAGGGGAATGTTTAGGGGGTGATCAGGCTGGCAGGCAGAAGTGGTTATGGGCAATCAGGAAGGCAGGCAGTTGAGCAGTTGGGAGCCAGCAGTCCTGGATTGTGAGAGGGATATCCGACTGCCCTACTTGGATCAGGCCTAAATGGGCAGTTGGACATCCCTCAAGGGGTCCCATATTGGAGAGGGAGCAGGTTGGGCTGAAGGACACTGCCCCATGCACAAATTTTATGCACCATACCTTTAGTCTATATAATAAAAACCTGGTGGTCAGAAATCCCTAACAACCAAAGACCAGTCACCAAGATCCCACAGTGCCAGTGGGACATGACGCTGGGTCCTGCATTGTTGGCAGAACTTGACACTGGGTCCTGCAGTGCACTGGGTCTGGGTCTCATGTGATTTTGCGCACTGGGCCTCTAGTTGATATTTGTTCAAGGTTTTACAGGGAATGATGTATTACAGATAAAAGTAAAGTTTCCTAAGCTCTGAGATGCCTCAAATTTCATTAGCCTCTATACTAGCTTTAACTTCTGTAGAGAGCACCTGGGAGAGCACCTAAATCAAAGATCATCAGCTGAATCCAGCAGTGTCAGAAAGCCACATCCTGGAAACATACCTTGCCAAAGTCAGGAATGTTGTTAGTCCTGACCTTAGTCATTATCTAAGTTCAGCCAGGTGATCAGGCCTGCAGGGGAGGGGTAGATTCAATTATGAGAAGCCACAAGAATGATGAACACAACTTGATCTTTAACCATGATTTCTGATAATTTCCATTGTCTTAAACTCTAGTAAAACTTCCTAATATCATGTTGTATATAATAAATGTGTCGTACTAGCTCTGGGTCACTGTTTCTCCATCTGAAAGTAATGTCCCACCCGGTCCCAGCTTTATCTACTGTTTCTGTGTCTGTCTCTTCCTTTTTTTCAATCCCGAGTTGCCCTTACTCAGGACTCATTTACTCTCTGGCCATGCTGGATGTAACAAGAGAACCCCCATACCTTCAAAAAGAAAAAAACACATAATGAGTTTGGTACATTTGCATATAATAAATATATAGATCTATTTATATCTCTAATATATACTTACTATACATCCATTTTATAAATGTACAGACAAATGTACATAAAATATAGTTATGTACATAAAATATATTTTAATGTTTGTTTAATTTTCATAATAATAGAATACTCTATCCTGTTCCTTTTTCACATGGTTATGATGTACATCAATCCATATTTCCATTTAGGAGTTTGTTTTATTTGTATAAAAGCATCATATAGTGTCCTATGTAAATTAACTGTACCACATTTTAATCAATCATTCACCTACTGATAAATATTTTCCTAATTTTATAAATGATGCTGCATACAACTCATCCTAGATACTTCTGTGCAAAAACAGAAAAGTTTCCTTTTACAGAATTAGAATATATGCATTTGGAGATGCTTATTTCCAATTTTATCAGAATATGTCAGGTTAGTTTCAAAGAGTGTCTACTTAAATTCTCAGCAGCTGAGAATGATACCCTATTTCTGTAAACGTTTGTTACTGTCAGATTTTTAAAACTCTGATGACATTATTGAGATATCTTTGAAGTAAGTAACATATATTTGAATACTACAATTTGAATGGTTTTGACACTTGTATGTACATATGAAATAAACAACAGAAACAAAATAATGAACACTTTTATCATAACCAAAAGTTCCCTTGTGCCCATATGCAATGCATTCTCCATTCCACTCCTCCCTGTCTCCAGGTAAAAAAAAATTGACCTGTTTTCTAAAAATATAAATTATTATTTTTAATTAAAAATTTTTTTTTAATATTGACATAATTTCAGGTATCCACCTTTTCCCACATCCACCCACTCCTGTCTTCCCCTCCCTGGGCCTTCCCCAAACTATTGCCCATATCCTTGGGATTTGCATATATGTTCTTTTGCTAATCCCTTTACTTTATCAGTGATTCCCATCCCTCTCCCCTTACCAATAAATCTGCAAGGAGCAGTCATATACAAGTCTTTATTCATATTTAGGTTTTTGTTTTTCTTTCTCATGATAAAGAATGAGAGAGAGAATGGCCAATTCACAACCTAGGTGTACATTTAATATTTTATGAAACAAACTATTTGGAAAGTAGTAGTACTATTTCATATTCTCACCAGCAGTATATGAAAGTTCCAGTCATTCCAAATCCTCACCAATACTCAGTATGCTCATTCTTTTTTATTTTGTTAAAACTAAAATGAAATGAATGTGGAGGGATATCTACTTATAATTTAATTTGTATTTCCTTGAAAATTAATGATATTGACTATCTCTTTATATGATTATTTGACATTTCAATCTTTTTTTGTACAATGCTCAAATCTTTTGCCCAATTGACATTGGATGTTTTATCTTACTATCAAGTTGTAAGAATCCTACATAATAAAAGTCTAATATGCTAAGTTTCCAATTGTCTGATTGGCCATTCAACTAATCAAAGCATAATATACTAATGACTACAGGCCCAGTGCATGAAATTCATGTACGGTGGGGAGCGGGATCCCTCAGCCCAGCTTGCACCCTCTTGCTATCTGGGACCCCTTGAGGGATATCCGACTGGTGGCAGTCAGACATCCCTCTTGCAAACTGGGACAGCTGGCTCCTAATTGCTCACCTGCCTGCCAGCCTGATTGCCCTAACCAATGTGTCTGCCTGCCTCATCGCCCTTACCCACTCACCTCCCTGAGTACTTGCCCCTAGCACTTGCCTGCCTATCTGATCGCCTCTAACTGTTCACCTGCCTGCCTGATCACACCTAACCATTCGCCTGCCTGCCTGCCTCATTGCCTCTAACCACTCTGCTACCTGCCTGATGACCCTTAACTGCTCACCTGCCTGCCTCATCACCCCTAACCAGCTCTGCCTTGGCCTCCACTGCCATGACTTCGTCTAGAAGGATGTCTGGAATGATGTCCAGAAGGTTGTTCTGCTGTCTGGTCTAATTAGCATATTATGCTTTTATTATTATAGATTGAAATAATTATATTTTATTTTCACATTTCAATTATATATATATTTTTGTTAATCCTTATGGAGGACATTTTTCCATTGATTTTTGTAGAGGGCATAAGAAGGGGGAGAGACAGAGAGAGAAACATCAATGTGAGAGAGACACATAAATTGGATTCCTTCTGCACATTCCAACCAGGCCTGGGGATCAATCAAGCATGCAACCAAGGTACATACCCTTTACCAGAATTGAACCTGGGACCCTTTAGTCCATGCTCTAACCATTTATCTAACTGGCTAAGAGAAATTATATATATTTTTAAATGCTCATCCTTCTTTTGTTAATATGGTGAATTAAACTTACTGATTTAAAAAGAATAAATCTATCTCACATATCCTGCATAAATCTTACTTGTCCATATGTACTATCTTTCCTATTGTCACAACTGATTTTCTAATATGTTTCTAAGAAATTAGCATCTATGTTCATGAGGAATCTTGGTCTTTCTTTGCGTAAATTGTAACAGTTTGTTTTTAGGTATTGGACTTACATTGACCAGATAAAATGATTTGGGTACTGACCTCTGCTCTACAGTCTGAAAATCTATGTGTAAAATTTGTATTATTTTTTCATTATGTGTTTGATAAATTTCAACAGTGAAGTATGTAGCCCTGGAGACTTACTTTTGATTATTTTTTTTAATTATACAACTGAATATTTTAATACTAATAGAGATATCAGATGTTTAAAATCTATTTTGATATATTATATTATTCAATAGCATGTTATGAATCATCCAAGTTGTCAAATTTGTTCACATAACATTGTTCACAGTATTCTCTTAGCATTTTCTTTATGTCTAAGATCTGATATAAAAACTTTCTTTTCATTCCTGATATCGGTGATGTGTTTCTCAACCCCATCTCCACACCTACCAACTCTCTCTGACTCTTTTAATTAGTATAACCAAAAGTTAATTAATTTTTTATCTCTATAATAAAAGCATAATATGTAAATAGACTGAACCACCGAATAGCAGAACCACGGTCTGGATGACCTTCCAAAGGACCATGCTAAGACACACACTGGGCCAGGCCAGCCAAGGCGGGTGCAGTGAGATGGGTCGAGGCCTGGCCATCGCTCCATGATGCCCTGCAGAGGGAGGCCCAGACCATTGGCCAGCAGGGTGATCAATCAATCAGGGGGTTCCATGATCGCCCCAAAAAGGGAGGCCCAGGCCACCCATCCACAGGCTGAGGCTGGTGAGCAGGGCCTCCCTCTGTGGGATGCGTCTGATTGCATGATCGCCCTGAATAGGGAGGGCCAGGCCATTGGCCAGTGGAGCAATCAATCAGGGGCTTCATGATTGCCCCAAAGCAGGAGGTCCAGGCTACCAACTTGGGCTGCAGCGGTGGGCGGAGTCTTCCTCTGGGGGGTGATCCATCATGGAATTCACGCCCAGTGGGCAGGGCCTACCTCTTTGGGGCGATGGATTGTGAAGCTCATGGAGGATGCAGGCCCAGCTGAGGGACCCCCCCACCCAGTGCACAACTTTAGTGCATCAGGCCTCCAGTTTTAAAATGATGTATTGACTTTGCAAATTTTCTCCATTGTATTTCTGTTTGTTTGTTTGTTTGTTTTTTAATATATTTTATTGATTTTTTACAGAGAGGAAGGGAGAGGGTAGAGAGCCAGAAACATTGATCAGCTGCCTCCTGCACACCCCTGACTGGGGATGTGCCCACAACCAAGGTACATGCCCTTGACCAGAATCAAACCTGGGATCCTTCAGTCCACAGGCCGATGCTCTATCCACTGAGCCAAACCGGTTTCCGCTTATTTTATTTCTTTGATTTCTGCTCTTTATATTTGTTTTTCTCCTACTTTATTTGGATACATTTTTTTCTAAGGTTTTCAGGTAAAATTTATGTCTTTAATTTTACATCTTTCTCCTTTTCTAATAGAAGCACTTAAAAATGCAGATTTCCCCCAAGCACTACTTTATCTTCAACCTACAAATCTTGTCACATTGTTATTTTATTGCCATTGATTTTTAAATGTTCAAATGCTATATTAACCGTTTTCTGCCAATCACTCCAATTTTATCTGTACCTTTCAGTTCTTTTTCATTCATCTCTGATGATATTGGTCTATTTTCTGTTGTTTGCTATGTCATAAGAACACCAATCTGCCAGAACCGGTTTGACTCAGTGGATAGAGCATCAGTCAGCCTGCAGACTGAAAGGTCCCAGGTTCGATTCCAGTCAAGGGCATATACCTTGGTTGCGGCCACATCCCAAGTAGGAGGTATGCAGGAGGCAGCTGATCAATGTCCCTCTCTCATCGATATTTCTAACTATCTCTCTCCATTCTTCTCTGTTAAAAAAAAATCAATATATTTTTAAAAAAAGAACACCAATCTGATTTTAATGCTTTTGCAATAATTGCTCCCTTCCTCTGAAATCCTCTGTCCCAGACCCTTACATAGCTCAGTTTCACTTTTCATCTTCCTGCAAAGATCTTGCCTCTCCTGACATTCTCATGACAAAATATTATGTCATTCACTTTCATTTTTATTGTGGCATTTATTACTTGGTATAATCTCGCTTGTTTAATGATGTGTTGATTTAATATCTGTTTTCCCAACTAGAATGTTTAGTCTCTGAAAGAATTAACCTTACATATTTTGCTCACTTGCATATCCACACAATGCTGGATAACAGGGGATCTGTAAATATTCTTTTTTTTTAATATATTTTATTGATTTTTTACAGAGAGGAAGGGAGAGGGATACAGTTAGAAACATCGATGGGAGAGACATCGATCAGCTGCCTCTTGCACACCCCCTACTGGGGATGTGCCCGAAACCAAGGTGCATGCCCTTGACCGGAATCGAACCTGGGACCTTTCAGTCTGCAGACTGATGCTCTATCCACTGAGCCAAACCAGTTTCAGCTGTAAATATTCTTGAAGATGAGCAATATGGTATTTGTAGTCTAGCTCCAGAGGCTGAATTCTTACCTAGCCGGCCTCAGGCAATTTCTAGATATTTTGCCTGGACTCCTTACTAGTTTCCAACAATCACTAGACAGGGTGTTGCTTGATGGGAGAGGAATACACAATATTAATATTAATATGTTCCACTTCAGACGTTTGTGGAACATGCCACTGCAGTGGTAGCTGCGGAGTTGGATGTCAACACACGTAAAATGCCCTCATTTGCGACTCCCACACACAGAATGCCACATGAGCATAAATGAGCAAGTTCCCGCACTGGCATAGTAAACAGCTGTCAGCACATTCCAGAACAGCTGATTCTTAACATCGCAATCACTGAGCTCCAGTAGCTGCAAATCAAAGCAAACTTACTTCTAAGAGGTTTATTATGAGCGCAGTGCAGACAAATGCCTCTCTGAGTGTGTGTGTGTGTGTTTATATTATTATTAGAAGCCGGAGCGGGTATAAAGAGCACATCAGGGATTCGGCAGAGCAAATTCTCCGATCTCAGCCTCCACGGTGAAAACCAGAGCCACTTCTTCCTTTTAAAATTACATTCCCACTTAGTGTTTTTGATAAAAGCTATTTTCTTTTTTTTTTTTTTTATCCTGGAGTATAAGCCACATCTTAGGGGAAAAATAAAAACTGACCCTGAAAATAAGTTATTTAATTTACCCTGTATTTGCCTTTGAGATTTAGTTGCCCAAACTCTTTTCCAGGTGTCTCATGCAAATGGTGCTGCATAATGACAGGCTTTGGCAATTTTCATATTCTCCTGCTTGGAGACTGAAGGGAGTTAAAAAGAAGGCCTGTCGTTGGCTGGAGGTGAGTTTTAGTTACAGTCAAAATTTTTGACCTTTTCACTACTAAGTACTAAGGAAACTGCAAGACAGATAACAGTTATTCCAAACCAGAAGTCAAACTAACGTGGAATTAAATGATGGCCAGAGGCACAGTCTGAGGCAGTGGCTGCAGCAGGCAGAGCGAGGTCCATGTGAAAGGATGCAAGAGGTCTGATCCCAGCTCAGCCACTGGCGGGGGGTGGAGGTGGGGGTAGGGGGACAGGGAAGAGGGGGATGAAGGTAGGGGGGCGAGGGGTTGGACAAGACAATTCTCCCTGATTTCAACTCCCTCATCATAAGGTATCTCTCCCCATAAGGTATCATTAGGCCAAGACCGGTTTGGCTCAGTGGATACAGCGTCGGCCTGCAGACTGAAAGGTCCCAGGTTTGATTCCAGTCGGGGGCATGTACCTTGCTTGCGGGCACATCTCCAGTGTGGGGTGTGCAGGAGGCGCTGATCATGTCTCTCTCTCATCGATGTTTCTGATTTTCTATCCCTCCCCCTTCCTCTCTGTGAAAAGTCAATAAAATATATATTTTTTTAAAAAAGATATCATTAGATGCTCTCTGGGAAGTAAAAATAGCAGGAATCAGAGTGAAATAAGCCAGTCAGAGAAAGATAACTATCACGTGATCTCACACATTTATGGAATATAATGAACAACATAAACTGATGAACAAAAACAGATCCAGAGACCGAGAAACATGGGTCAGATCATCAAACCTCAGAGGAAAGCTAAGGGAGGTTGGGGGTAAGGGGCAGAGATCAACCAAAGGACTTGTATGCACGTATGTAAGTCTAACCAATGAATATAGACAATGGGAGGGGTGAAGTGTATAAGTGGGGGGATAGGGAAGTGATGGGGGAATAAGGACACCTATGTAACACCTTAATCAATAAAGAAATTTTAAAAAGTGTTTCTCTAGTTAACAGATATAGGTGCATTTTAGTGCATCTTCATCCAGAAGGATAACCGATGCCACAATAACAGTGATGGGAGGCTTTGCGTTGGAAGCTTTGTACCATGGACCAAGGTCTGATTGGGGGGACATGCAACAGAGCATTTGCCAATTTACCCTCAAAGGAGGCCCAAGATTTTAATGGCACTCTTGTCTATCCAATGAGCCTCCTCGCCCTTCTTTCCCTGTGTTGTTCTTATCAGCTCTCTAGGTACGTGGCACCTGTACTTATGTACCGTATTTTCCGGCGTATGAGACGACTTTTTAACCCAGGAAAATCTTCTCAAAAGTCGGGGGTCATCTTATATACCAGGTGACATCTTATAGGGCAAGTATATCCCAAATTCTATATTTTATCTGGAAAAGTTTGGGGTCGTCTTATATGCCTAGTGGTCTTATATGCCAGAAAACATGGTAACTAAATTTAAGAAAGCCATGCTTAGCAGACTCACTTTAAATGCCTGACTTCTAACTTCACTCAGGCCAATTATGGAGGCCCAGAAACTCTAGTACAATGTATTCTCTTCACTGTTCCCCCAAATAACTAGTATTTTATAGCTTCTCTCTCCTCAGACTTCTAGCACCTCCTCTACCATCCCCAGTCCTGGCTTATGGCACAGGTTTCTTTTCTCTGACAAAACAGAAACAGGAGATAAATCATCCCTGTGCTCTGACCAAACTTCCAGCATTAAGATAAATATGCTGAGGCCATCTATGGCACAGCATAGTAATGAGGAGATAATAATGCTGTATTATGTACTTGAAAGTTGCTCAGAGAGTAGGCCTTAAGTGATCTTATTACAAAAGAAGAAAAGAAAGAAATGGTAATTATGTGATGCAGATAACACTATGGTGGTAATCATTTTGCAGTATATAAGTGAATCAAATCAACACACTGTACCCCAAAACTCATACCGTGTTATAGGTCAAGGAACATACGGATTATTTCCAGTATTGAGAGATGAGAAATAAAGCCGCTATAGACATTTGTGTATAGGTTTTTGGGTAATCTTGTGATTCCTTTTGTTTAGGGTAAATAGTGTGTGCTGAGCCATCAGTATATGTTTGTAAGCAATTTCCAAATCAATTTACCTAGTGGCTCAGAATTTAAGTTGTTTCGCAGCCTAGCTGGCAATTGGTATTATTTATTCTATTTATTTTCTCTTATAGCCAGTCTAATATTTGTCAGGGTACTTCAATGTTTTAATTTGCATTTTAATTTGATGCTATCTTCCCATATGCTTATTTGCCATCAGTACATTATCTTTTGTGATGAGTCAGTTCAAATATTTCCTCCAAATTTATAGGATCATTGGTTGACTTATAGCTGAAATTTGAGAATTCTGGTTAGAAGTCCCGCTGGATATTTACAAATACCTTCCCCTAGTTTGTAGCTTGTCTTTTCATTTTCTTAATAAAATATTTTACACACCAAGAGTTTTGAACTTTTACAAAGTGCAAATAATCAATATTCTTGATAAATTATACATTTGGTGTAATATCTAAGAATCTACCTACCTCGAGGTCAAAAAGATTTCCTCTTCTGTTTTATTCTAAAATTAATACTTTACATTTAGATCCATGATCCATCTTGAGTTTATAGCTATAGAAGGAACTATAGGTTGAGTTTCTTTTTTTTTTCCTTGCAAATAAATGACCAATTGTTTTGACACTAATTTTTGAAAGGTTATTCTTTCTCTTTTTAATAGTTTTTACACACCTTTCCAAAAAATCAATTGTCAATTTACTTTGGTATTTTTATTCTGTTCCATTCATTCATTTTTATCAACTTTATCTTCAGTTCTTAAAGTATAACGAGGAGCACATTACATTAGCCAACAGAAATGTGTGTTTTTTCTTATAATAACAGACCTCTTTGGCACTTAAATGCCTGCTTAATGTTCTCTTAATTTGGTTACATAGCATAAATCCTCAAAGACATAAAAAGTCTCTTTAATCTCTGTAAATGGTGTTGTATACAAATACAGCTTTCATCAAAGATAAATATTAATATTAAAATTGCTGAAGTAAGTGCCTGATATCTTATTCCAAATTCAATGCTTAAGTATTTGAAGAGTCCTGGATAATGAATCAAGCAGGGTGAAGACAAATGAAGTATTTTGAGCCAACTAGACCATATTTTCGTGAGTCATTAATTAAAACACGAGATTTTTCTCTTTTAATCTTTTCTTGTCTGAGCCAATTTAACTCCCTCTGAAATTATCTTCAGTTTTATGAGGTAGTTAAATTTTTAGGGCATTGATTATTTGGCTTATGATTTATTTTGTAGGGAGGCTCCATAAACTCTCATTGGACGATCAGGAATAGTTGCCCGGGAGCTATAGAAAGAGGAAATGTCCTGATTTTATTTTCATCTGCAAATATCAGTTCCCAGTTTATAGTTTAGAACATCCTTGCTATGGTGAAACATAGGCAACTCAGATGCCAGACAGGACAAGAAATGGACATGAAGGTAACAAAGCAATTAATTATTTAGAGATCATTTGAAATAGCCCCAGTCCATGTCTGCCATCTGCCTCCTGCCCAAGTGTTATGGTTTCATACCACTCACTGTGATGCCTGGCACTGTTGTAAAACATTAACATATACAAACTCATTTAATCATTACAACATCCATCGGCGGTAGGCATGGCAGACTAGTACCTTTTTATGAGCCAAATGAAACAGAGAAAGGTTAAGTAACTTGACCAAGGCTATACTGTAATAAAGTAGGAGAAACACAATCCAAACTCAGGTAATCTGTTTCCAAAGTCTGTTCTTAACCTAATCTTTCATTTGCTATACCAGAGTAAAAAGAAAATATAATCATAGATCAGTGATATTGTCATTCAGAACTATGTGTCTGATATAATTATATGACCTATGATTTCAAATTTTAATTGCTTTATCACAGACAATAATAGAAGGTAAAGTGAAATAAATAGGATATTTACATTATGTATGAAATACTGTATATACTAGCATCACATCTAATTTAAAACTGTTTATGCTCAGTGAATATTGATTCCTTCCTCCCTGCTGCCTAGACCCTACTTAACCTTCGAGATCTCCCTTTCTTTTAGAATTTGAAACCTGATTGCTCTTCTCATATCCTAAAAGGAAACTTTAACATAGACTAATTAAAGCATAACATCAAGGCCAGATATAGAATAGCTATGGAATAAATAAATATGGAGAGAAAATTTGTGTGGTTTAAAGGAGAAGATAGAAATGTCTACCCTGAATCATGTTTAACTATGGAGGAGAAGATGATTGGAAAATTATAGTTAGGTAGCCAGGGTAGGGTGTCCAAATATCCTCACATCAGAATGAATCAAGAACCCGTTGTATGTGTATATTTTTATTGAATTTATTAGGTTGACCTACTATCTAATAGAAGAGTAATATTCAAATTAACCATCACTGCGCTACACCACAAGCCATGCTCACAAAGCCAATCAGGAGTGAGTATGCAAATTAACCCCAACCAAGATGGCTGTGGCCACGGAGTAAGCAGGAGGGATGCTTGGGTTTCCCCAGCAATAGAGGAAGCCATGCTTTCTACATATCCTTGCAGTCCCAGGCTTCCACTAAAGGCTACAAAGTTTCAATTATGGAAGGTAAATAAACCCCAACAGAAATGGCTACCACCACAGAGCAAGCAAAAGGTTTGGCTCCACTCCAGGCTACAAAGTTTCAATTGTGGAAGATAAATAAATCCCAGATACCAGGGCCTTAGCTTGGGTCACCAGGGGAAGTGACCAGCCTGCAAACCACCACAGGCCCCTCGACCAGGCTGCCTCATGCTCCAAGGGCACTCCCACCCTGATCTGGGACACCCTTCAGGGCAAACCAGCTGGCCTCCACCCATGGACCAGGCCTCTATTCTATCTAATAAAAAAGTAATATGTAGATTGACTATCACTCCAACATACAAGATGGCTACCCCATGTGTTCAAAGATCCTGCCCCCATGTGGACACAAGATTGCCACTACAAGATGGCCAGCAGGTGAGGGCAGTTGGGAGGGATCAGGCCTGCAAGGGGGGACAGTTGGGGATGATCAAGCTTGCAGGGGAGGGCAGTTAGGGGTGAACAGGCCAGCAGAGGAAGGAAGTTGGGGGGGGCACCCAGGCCTGCAGAGGAGACCAGTTGTGGGGGATCAGGCCTGCAAGGGAGAGCAGTTAGAAGTGATCAGGCCTGCAGGGGAGGGCAGTTAGGGGCAAACAGGTTAGCAGGGGAGCAATTAGGCATCAATCAGGCTGGCAGGGGAGTGACTAGGGCGTGATTGGCTGGCAGGCAGAAGCATTAGGGGCAATCAGGAGGGCAGGCAGGTGAGCAGTTGGGAGCCAGAAGTCCTAGATTGTAATAGGGATGTCCAACTGACCATTTAGGCCTGATAGGGCAGTCAGACATCCCTCGAGGGGTCCCAGATTGGAGAGGGTACAGGCTGTGCTGAGAGACACCCCGCACCCCTATGCACAAATTTCATGCACCAGACTTCTAGTTAGTTAATAAAATTTTATAGGTTTCAGGGAGTGGGGGGTCTGTTGGATAAATTATCATCTAGGAGATTGTTTTCTGGTATTGTAGAGCTGTAGACTTATATGACAAAACTTGGAATGGAAGAACAGAAAGAGAAAAAAGACATAGTGGTTCTGAAGAAATTCCTTCCAACCAATGTATTCTCTATTCCTTTGAAGGAGGCATAAAAAGAGAGAGGAATTTGAGGCTTAAATCTATCTAACAAAATAATTGAACATTTTGTTTATAGGTCTGTTTGTTTTTTCATTGATTATCCTTGCTTAAGGGAAAGAAACAGAAATGTGGTCAGGACCAAACTCACCCATTCCATAAACACATTTTTTCACTCTCAGTCAGGAATGAGATTCACATAATGGGCTATTTATGGAAGCTGAAGTTCATACATTTAGAAACATATATTCTACCAGTGTGGAAATCATCCTGAAATAAATTAAACAGTGCCGATAAAATTACAATAAAATTGAAGCCTAGAGCCAGATAGAAAAATCTGAAAACCATAAAGAATCCAGTGAGGCAGTAAAAACACAGGCTGATGCAAATCAAGAGATGAAGGGAATTAGCTGCAACCTTGGTTGTAAATATTAAGCAACGGTGATAAATGAAATACATCTAGAAGGGATATATAATGCATTAGATTGCAAAATTAATTCTAGCCAGAAGCCTTAGGAATGGAGTGGCCCATTTACACAGCAGCCAGAACTCAATTATAAGAACAAGCTAAATATATTCAACTATGGCTCAAGTAGACTCAGCCACATATACGTAGCTGCTTGAATTCCATGATACAATTTTCTAACATATTTTACCATAGCAAAGATCATCAGCATGCAATACAAATCTCCTATAAACCTTTTATTTATTAAAAGACAAAAACACCAACAGATAGAATGCATAGAAGGCATAAACAAAAGTTTAAATTTATAAATTTAAAAGATGTATAATTTTATGTATAAAATATATAAAATTAAAATATGTTTGCTTGCAATAGTCATAATTCTAATATATACTATCTGTATGATGCTTTTTATAATATTATTATTAATATGTATGTTGAGGGATTATTACTTATATTATTTCTGTACCGCCTAATTTTTCTAGTACTTTATATAGTTTATTTTTATGTTATTGGATGCATGCATATCAGTCACTCTTATATATTTATTATTAAATATAGCTTTATTATTATAAAGTATTCTTATTTGTCTCTTTTTATGTTTCTTGGCCTCGATTCACCTCTGTCCTAAATCATGACTCCTGTTTTGTCTTGTTTTTAATTATTAATTGCCAGCATATCTGTGTCCATCATTGTATTGTTTGGGG
This sequence comes from Lasiurus borealis, assembly GCA_004026805.1. Classification (NCBI taxonomy): domain Eukaryota; kingdom Metazoa; phylum Chordata; class Mammalia; order Chiroptera; family Vespertilionidae; genus Lasiurus; species Lasiurus borealis. Next base: position 80,731 of record PVJN01002935.1, on the reverse strand, counting down.
TTGTATTTCCAGAATACAGCGTACTGTGTGACTTTCTTTGCTAACTGTGATGGACTACATGTTGTCAAGTCAGCATCAATCTTGGATAAGTTTTCAACAAAGCTTTTCCATATCTCCCTCTGTATGGTGATGGGTAAAAGTTTGCCAATACAGGGAACGTGCATTAATTTAAAGGATCAAAATGAAAGAGAAGATATTATATATTCACTTGAGATTGTTCCAGGCAGACATAGTGGCTCTGAAGAAATTCCTTTCATCTTCTAAGAATTACCAGCTTCTCCACTACAGGCTGAGATATTTGGAGGGAGATTCTCAGATTCCCGAGAATTCCAGCAGCTCCCAGTTTTGAGAATTGCCTACTTTGGTACTTGATTGAGACTTCAGTGTGAACTTCCAGTTTTCAGGAGATGCTCTCTCTTTCAGTAGTAGCTTCTCTGATCTCTTCCCCTCTAGATTTTCAAATAGATATTCAAGCTCCTTATAAAACAACTAGTGGCCTGGTGCACAGATTCATGCCATTGAAAGAAAATTAATTAGAAGGTGGCCAGCAAGACTGGGCAAGAAGGGCCAGACATGCCCTGGAGCCAACCTCCCCCGGTCCTTCCTCAGTGGCTCAAAGGGCATCAGTGGAGTGAGCAGGGTTCCTCTAGCAGGAGGGGTCCCTCAGCCTGGCCTCTGGGGATCAGGCCAAACCAGCTCTCCAACATCCCCTAAGGGGTCCCAGTGTGTGAGAGGGGATTCTGCAAAGTTGCTCTTATACAGGGTGTGGAATGCAAAAGCAACTGTGCAATAAACCAGATTCCGGGCCGACAGTGCCTCAGCAATAACATAACCCATGGCCAAAGGTGGAATCGCAGGGCCCCGAGAGAAATCGGGCTCCCTCCTCTCTGGTTCTGGGGTGCATCACCCAAGAACCGCCACTGCCAAGTCACCGCAGCTCTGCAGCTCCTGCACTGAGCACCTGGCCCCTGGTGGTCAGTGTGCACCATGCCTACCGGTGGTCAGATGGTCACTTAGCCTTTTACACACACACACACACACACACACACACACACACACACACACATATATATATATATATATATATATATATATATACCTCAATATATAGTGGCTTCTGACTATACATTGACTAATCTGGCCTCTTGAATTCTGTAATATTTTCCATCTTATATTTACCCTTAATGATTACTTTGCTATAGTGTCTATATTTCTGTCTCTCTCTTCCCCCCTCTTTTATCCTTGCCCTCATTCTTATTCCACCTGAATATTTTTAGTATTTATACAAATCCATATTTTTGTAATAGCTTACATTTATATTAATTTCTTTGCAAAATACTATTAATTTAATCTTTTTTCCCCTCTATTTTGATAGTGCTTATTTTCTTCTGTAAGCTGGTTTATTAGGTAAAAGCTCTTCTTTTTCTTCCTGTCTTGATGCTTGGACTTAATTTGAGGTGATAAAATTCAACTCCCAGGTTATATCCATAAGACACTCGGTAAACTCTTCCTGCTTTCCTTTTTCTTTCCACATTTTTCCTAAACTTACATTACTTCTCTTGATAAAAATACATTTCATGCTTACTTTAAATATATATGACTGTGTCTGTGGGGGTTTTCTCTTATCTTCAGGTTCTTCTTTAACATATCTCTTATGAGTGACTCAAGAAAAACTATTAACTGATATCATGCCTATTAATAATAGTGTGTTCATATTATGTCAAAATATCTTTACATTTAAACATCCATTTGGCAAGATATGCAATTGTTGGCTTATATTTTCTTTCTTACATTGTCTTCTGGCATAAAATGTTAATTTATTAAATTCTGATAACAGCCCCATCTTCTTTATTAATAAATGACTCCATCTGTTGGGAATGATGCCTAAGGAATTTTTGTTTCTCTACATGTTTTAATTGTGCAAGAGATTAATCTTTCTGGGTCAATTTTCACAGTATTGTAGTATTACTTTAATAAGTATTTTTTTAAAGAAAATCTGCTTGATTTTATTTTCTAGTATTTGATCCGCTCTATTGTCTTGCTATCATTCTTCTACAGGACCATTATACATCCATTGCATCATCATTACCTATTTTTATATCATTCTCAAAAACTCCTTTTTAATCCTTTTTTGCATCTCCTTTTTTTCTTTCTTTCTTCCTCTCTTCCTTCCTTTCTTTCTTTAACTTTTGTATTTCCATTACCTGTATCCATTATGACATTATATGTGTACTTAATTCTTGTTTAAACTTTAGTTCTAAAATTATCTATTTTTCTTTCATTTTTAATTATTTTATGATTTTTGTTACTTCTTTATTCATTTTCATATGTTGAATCAACTGTCAATATTTTCTAATTCTAATTTCTATTGATTCTTTAATTCCTTTTGGCTGCTTATAGACATCTCGTTTTGTGCATATGTCCTAAATGTCTACAAGTGTGTTACTTTGTTCATTTTATTCCTTTCTTAAAGAAATTTAGTACAAGGTTCTATTGCAATATGTTTCCATTTTTATTCCTAAGAGAAAAAAATCCTGGACTCTAAAAGGATAGGGAAGTCTAAAATATTATTTAACTATATTACTCTATAGCAATATTCTCTATTGTTTCCATATAAATTTCGAACATATGGCCTTGAATTTTCTGAGATGTATTGAGTACATTTTCTTTGTAGACCTTTATATGAATTATATCCATTTGTTATAACTTAAAGTCTATTTTTCTGATCAGTGTAGATTCTGTACACAGCAATTTTACCTACATCTGGTGCTTTATTTCAAAGTAAGTTCATTTCATTAATTGCAATAATTTTTTAGTTATTAGACCACCTCAACATTGTCTGAAAGTGCTGCTCATGGTCAGAATTAATTTTCTTACAAAGTTAAGCCTCTGTAGACACTATCTTATTTGGGCTATTCAAGATTTGCCCATCATGTTTCCAAAACAACTGGGGAATTTCTGGGTTCTTAATTATTCCCTGTTTCTTCCTTCTCTTGCAGAGTTGTTGAAACCATAAAGTTCTTATTTTGTTTTTTATTAGACTTCACATATGCGGGAATAGCTGTTCATATAATTTTGTGGATGTTGCTTATGATACTTCTGACATGGTATCTTAGTGACTATATCTATTTTTTTGGAGGAGTTCCTGTACTATCTAAATATTACACCACGAACTACTATGTAAACCAGATATTTATTTTTTGTCGCTACTACAACATGTACAATTCAATTAAAAGAGAAAGAAAATATGCCCATTGGAAAAATACTTTTCAAGTGCTATTTTTCTTAAGATATATTTAGAGCAATTAATCTAAATTATACTATACTTGTTCACCTTTTAGTAGTGCATACAATTGTGATCAATATAAGTTTAGTTTTGCTAAGCTGTTTTTTAAAAATACATGGTAATTGTGAAGGATAGGTAAATTAAGCTCAAAAATTGAATACATTTATTGTCCAAGAAGTAATTTAAGGTTCTGGGGCTTATTCTGATGTTTACCAAACACAAGGCTGAATAGTCTATTAGCTCCTTTCTTTTTTGGATTCCCTAGATTTCATTAAAATAGCTTTCCTAGAACACCAAAGAAGATGCAAACATTTATTTAATTTGTGTGACAGACCACAGCGGGTCACATCCCTCTCTCCAAGAGACCAATTTGTATGTTATGTAAAGTTTTCAAACTTAATGAGAATCATGAATGATAAAAATATTTTCATTTCAATTAATCTATAACATTAATAATGAATTCTAACATAGACTAAAATATTTAGTTGTTCTAGTTTGAAAAATCAAAACAAAACAAAAAACCCAAGTCTGCCTTGATGTGGGTTATTGTGTACTAAAATGTCCCTCTTTGATTCCCAGTCAGGGCACGGGCCAGGGTTGCAGGCTCAGTCCTCAGAAGAGGGCGAGTAGGGGCAGCCATGGATGTTTTCCTCTCTCTCATTCTGCCTTCCAATTGCTCTAAAATCAATTAAAACATATTATAAAAATAAAATCAAACAAGACTATTAACTCAAAAAACAAATCCTTAAACTAGTTCAATTTGTGCTACTCTGTATAAGCCAATAAGCATTAAGTTGAAAGCATTTTATCCAAAACCTAAGTTTTACAATATAACCTGGAACTTGCTCATTTTTAATACTCAGTTTTATAAATCTAAAAGTCTCCCCTCTACTCATAACAGAGATCTTTATCTATATAAGATAACATCTGAGATTTAGATCAGCTGTGATTATGTACACTGTGCTAAATTACAGATCCAGGGTTATTTTTTAATCATTTGAAGTGATTTCATATTCACAGAATACAGTTGGAAGCAGGTTATGTTGAATTCGAGGAAATCCTATTTTATTATCTTCCTGGGAGTTAATGAAAAAGCAAGGTGAATCAAGTTTCAGTTTGAGGACTGTAAAGCAACATATGAAAACTCATATATCTTGGCTTTCAAAGACCTTTGTTGAAGAATCCTGGTGCTATATTAGGGAAGCCTGCTGAGGTTTTTTTCATCTCTGGCATAAGTGATCAATTTGGCATTTTTCCCAGGGAAATTCTGTATAGAGGATTTGATGAAGGAGTTTCCCAAACACTAAGAGAAGTCACATTTCCATTCTAAAACAGAGAGGTAGAGAAAGAACGAGGAAAATTAACTGTGTTTTGGGCAGTCAGGATAAACTCAGGAAATATAAACTGAACAAGATTCATCAGTCTGAACCACAGAAATTTACTCAGGCCAAAATAGCATTTCTCTAACCAGAAACATGTACATTTTATCTTTTAAAGATCCCCCAGGATCTCAGAGCACAACTCCTCCCCACTCAACCATCTTCCCTGATATTACTTTAAATTAATAAAATCCTATCTGATAAAAGAGTGATATGCAAATTGACCGTACTTCCACTACACGCCAAGCCATGCCCACCAGCCACATCCACCAGCCAATCAGAGCGAGTATGCAAATTAACCTATCCAAGATGGCTATGACTACAGAGAAGCAGGAGAGAGGCCTGGGTTGCCCCTGGCGATGGAGGAAGCCAAGCTTTCCGCAAACCCTAAGAGGCACTTAAGGCAATAAAGTTTCAATGGTTGTGCCACAGAGGCTTGGCTCTGTTCCAGGCTACAAAGTTTCAATTGTAGAAGATAAATCAATCCCAGATACCAGGGCCTCCAATTAGGTTGCTGGAGGGGGGTGGAGGGGCGGTGCATAGCCAGCCTGAAAACCACCACAGGCCCCTAACTGCATTCATACCTCTATTAGGTCTTTGACCCATCATCCACTCAGCCATGTAAGTGCTATTTCTGAACAATAAGTCTTATTGCACATTCCCGGATCTGGAATTTTCTATGGGGCATCTCCTTATTCCTGGGTCTGGAATTATCTATGGGGCATCTCCTTTCTATTCATCTACCAGTTTCTCATTCTTCATTCAATTAGTCTGAGAGAATATTAGATTTTACATGAAATGAGCCCATTACATGGTAAGATCATTCTGTTATTTTCCCAAAACTCTTCTGTAAAGTGTATAATTTTGTTTCAAAAAAAGTAAATTAAAATGTATTTATTAAGCAATAAAAGACCATAAAAAACACCAATTCTTTTTGAACTGTTGATTCTTATCTCTTTAATATGCTGATTTCTGTTTATTTGTATTTTTGCATTATTTCATCTGCTTTTTAAATATTTTAATCATATTTTAAATTATCCCCCAAACTATACACAAAGTGTTCCTATATTTATTCTTTATTTTGAACTTGATACATTGTTATTGTAATATAAAATATCATGGTCATAATTACCTTCTGTTGTGTTTTTTATATATTCATTCTTCTCAAATTATACCAAATTTTATTTTCAGCTTTCCTATTCATTATCTATATAGATTTGCATATTTATTTAGTTTTATTTTATAACCTATCAATTTAAGACTTTTTTTTATTTTTCATGGTGTAAGTTAATATAATGCACATCTTCTCCTATGTTTTATTCACCATTATTTTTCCCATAGTGTTGACATTTAATTCTTTTTATTTCTGTAAACTTAGTTCAGTAAATAAATATTTATTGCACACACTAGAGGCCCATTGCACAAAATTCGTGTACCGGGGGCAGGGGACAGGGGAGGCCAGTGTCCCTCAGCCCAGCCTGCAAGCTCTCCAATCTGGGAACCCTCTCACAATCCAGGACTGCTGGCTCCCAACCACTCTCCTGCCTGCCTGCTTGATCACCCCCTAACCGCTCCCCTGCCAGCCCGATAGATGCCAAACTGCAACCCTGCCAGCCCAATTTCCCCTAACTGCCCTTCCCTGCCAGCCTGGTCACCCCTAAATGCCCTTCCCTGCCAGCCCGGTTCCCCCAACTGCCCTCCCCTGCAGGTGTGGGTCCCCCACAACTGCCCTTTCCTGCTGGCCTGATCACCCACAACTGCCCTCCCCTGCTGGCCATCTTGTGGTGGCCATCTTGTAATGGCCATCTTGTGTCCACATGGGGGCAGCCATCTTTGACCACATGGGGGCGGCCATCTTGTATATTGGAGTGACAATCAATTTGCATATTACTCTTTTGTTAGATAGGATACTACACAAAGATTAGACATTTCATTATTTTTTCAAGTTGCTACTAAATATCCTGTAATTCACAGAGCAGCCTCCCCCATACCAAGAACTTATCTAACTCAAAATGACTAGCCCCAAGACTGAAAACACTGCATTAAGGTCATCTAACTTCTGTCTCAGTTTAATTGTTACAGTAAATACTTTTTCTTCTTTAATGTCTTTTATCTTAAAACTTTTGACTTCCCGTTCTACTTGAGTTATTCATTTTTTAAGGCAACTGCACAGTTAACAGCTGGGTTTTTAATTTTGACTCAAGTTTTACATGATGTTTTTTGAAACTCCTATCTTCCATTTTTTTCTTGTCGTTTGTCTTTAATTTGCTGGAGAGCATTCTAGAAAACCACTATAGGAGGTGAGTGGTACAGTTTCTGAATCTATGCAGATCTAAATAGGTGTTGAGGCTGCTATTAGATAGAAATATCCAAGGCTGGTTTTTGTTGTTGTTGTTGTAGTTTTTTCTGAAAAGGTATCTGGAGCCATATACTAGTCAGAAAAGGACCAGATCCTGAGGCTTGTAGCTACACCACCAGAAGGAGAGTTGGAGGGAGAAGAAAAACATGGCTGCCTTCCTGGGACCGAAAGGGCTCTTTGGCACAGTGCGTTTGGAGAATAAAGTCGTACGCTGTTCAGAGAGAATTTATATTGGCTATAAAGGGGACAGAAGAAGATGAAGCAAAGAGCGTTCTCATAGTCCATGAGGAAGAAGTATTGCTTCTTTCATGTTAGCTATGGGCAGCAGGCCAGAAAGTTCATGTGTAAGCAAGATGGAGTGGTATCTGGTGATCAGCTATTCTCTCTAGATAAGAGTTGAAACAGCCACCTAGAGGCCGACTCAAAGTTTCAACGCACATTCAGAAATGTGAGCTGTCTTTTGCTGGTTTCAGCCAGTGGCCTTGTGAACTGATTAATTTCACTTTCTCTCTCTCTCCCATCCTCCGTCCACAGGTTACTTAATTGAGGACATCTCAGAACTTTTCTCTTGTTACTGATATTTTGGCATGGAATAGCTTTTTCCTTTGGAACCTAGAATTTTTCTTCTTCCTCCAACACCCATCATTCAGTTTTGCTGATGAGAAGACAGAGGCCAATCTCATTCTCATTTCTTTGTAAGTAACTTGCTCATTTTTGTCTCTGCATATTTTGGGATCTTTTAAAATATCTTCCATGTTCTGAGATTTCCTAAGGGATGTGCCTTAGTGGGCATTTTCCATTCATCCTGCTCAGTTCCTTCACGAACTCTTTTTTGTGCTGATGATTCACATCACTCATTGTTTCTAGGATTTTGTTTTATTCCTCCATTTGTTTTTTTCCTACATTTTTTTAAATTAAATCTTTATTATTCAGATTATTACATTTGTTTCTCTTTTTTTTCCCCTCCATAGTTCCCATCCACCCGGCTCCCACCATTCCCTCTACCTTTACCTCCGTCCCATTGATCTCATCCATAGGTGTATGATTTTTGTCCACTCTCTCTCTCTGTACACCCCTCACCCCTTTCCTGAGAATTATCAGTCCACTCCCTTTCTGTGCTCCTGATTCTACCTACATTTTTAAGTGTTTTAAGGCAAGCTATTCAATTCCCATAAGAAATTACATACTTAAGCCTATGAGTTCTGGAGTCCATGCCATGTGCTACCTGGAGTTGAATTTCAATTGTGCCCTTATTTTCTGAGTGACACTCTGCTCAGGGCAATTTACCTTAATGTCCCCAGCTCCTCAATCTGTGAAATGGACGCCATACTCCAACTACTCCACAAGGTAAATGTAAGCATTACGTCGGCAAGCATTGAAGAAATAGGTGTTTACCGGACACATACCACCTTTTGAATGTTTTCTAACACTATTTCTCTATCTTCAATTCACTCTATTGTCTCCATAGGTCAGTAAATATTTTTCTGGACCAAAATGACATTTACATGACTCTCCTCCCGGATAAGGTCAGATAGAAACTAACAAAAATAATATATATGAGATTTACTTATAAGTCTGTGTTTCTGGAAATGTCAGGCTGTCAACATGCAGCCACTTTCATTGCATCCACAGGTCCATTTTAAGTATTTCTTCTTTGCAAATCTATTGCAGGGGATGGTGAAAAGGAAGCTTTGGTGGATGAAGAGATCCCTTAACAGATATAGATGAGCTACTGGGGTTACATGCATGAATGTACACACGGGCACAAAAAAAACAAAGACTCATACAATAATTCAACAAACTTCAAAACACCATCCCTTCTACATCTCCTCAACCAACAAATATCAAATTAGGCATTCCTTTTCTCCTTTTGATACTTTCTCTCTTTTTTTTTCCATAATTTCCCCCACTTGGGAAAAAAGCATAGTCTTTGCATCAAAAGACTTAAGCACCCATGTTATCTCTGTCACATATTACACACAAAATCCTAAGTAACATAGCTCAGAATTTCTCTTTTTCCTGTACTTTATGAGGTTAACCTAAATGGTGTAAATGAGATATATACTATACACATGCACAAGACAGATAGTAAATATGCAAGCTTACTCTTTCTTTTCTAAACCATATCACACATAAATTAATAGTGAAAGAATGAGATAACTAGAATGATCAGAGTATTGTTTAACCTATACCTAAACTTATCTAATGTGGTTCTGTCCCAGTAATTCCCTAGTAAGTATAATATAGTCATATATTTTATGTATTTCCCTTTGTATTTCCCTTTATCCCCTGCTAAATTTTTTTCATGTTTCATTTTGTTGAATTTAAGTGCTCATGATAGGCAAGGCATATGAAATGTTTAGTTTTGCATGTCTAAATTTCTGTCACTTTTTACCTGTCAGGAATATTTATTTTTCCACAAACTCAGAGTATTGAAAACATAGGTTTCCTCTTAAAAGAACTACTTATTTCTTTTCCTCATTGGGGATTTTTGATATTTTGGCACAAATATATGGAAAAATATATCATAGAGTTGGATGATTCCCAGAAGGAGAAATATTTGACAAGCTTGTTCTGTTAATAGTAATTAACTTAAAGTGCAAATTTTAAGATCACGTTCTATATAATAAAAATCTTCTTGGCTAACCTCTAAGTATTAAATTATTATAATTTTAATGGAAAATTTCTGGCAAAATATTCACCATTGCCCTGTATAATGTCCCAAAGAAGGATTTTTAATACCACCAAAGGGAGAAGGTTAACATCCATTGAAAAGTGCCCTTCATTTTCCTGGAATGGCGCCTAGCTTTTGGAAAGCAATTTACAAAAGGCCTTTCTTTCTCCTATAATCTTTTTTCCCTTCCTGATGACTCTTTTATTTTAGTGCTTACATGGAGAGCCAGATAGCCACTTAATGCAATGTTCTGGTGCATTAGGCAGAGTTCATGAATGAATGAAAAGATCTAAAATGCGGAGAATGTGAAGATTGGAGAGGACATGAAAAAGTGACACAGTATCATTGCCAGTATTATTTATTAATAGCAGCTACAACCGTCAGTCACTTTTGCAAAGGGAGGCATTGATCACCTTGCTTGCCAAGACAATTTCACTAGATAAATAGATATTCTCACTTTATCCCCTCCACGTTTTCTCTTAACCTATTTCCAAAGAACAGAGCATCACAACTATTATAAAAATAAAATTCCTTAGTTGCTTTCTCTGAAAAATGCCAAATTCCAGATTTGTCACTGGCTCAACTAATATTTTATTTAAAGGATGAAGGACAGAAAACATGTATAGCTATTCATTTCAGTGGTGTATTCATTTTCCTATTGCCACAAATGTATTGGCTTAACACAACTCAAATTTATTCCCATAGTTCTGGAGGTCAGAAGTCTAATATCAGGGTGTTGGCTGCATTCCTTCTGGAAGTTTCAGGAGGAGACTGTTTCCTTGTTTGTTGTACCTTCTAAAAAGGCCTACATTTCTTGATTCATGGCCATGTTCTCCATCTTAAAGTGCAATCCCTACAGCCTCCACTTCCATCATCCTCTTTGTATGTGGTGAAATCTCCCCCCACCTCCCTCCACTTCCCTCTATTAAGGACATTTGTGATTATATTGGAGCCATTGAGATAATCCACAATCATCTTCATATTTTAAAACTCTCAATCACAACTACAAGGTCTCTTTTGCCATATAAGATAACATAGGTTCAGAGATAAGGACATATGTTATCTTTGGGGACCACTATTCAGCTTCCCACAAATAGAATTGAATATTTTTAGATTCCATAAGTCATTCAGACAAGGTTCAGAGATGACATATTTGACAGATTATCAGAACTGATTATGTTGAAGTATGTGAACTATGACTACCTACAGGACCTTCCTATAAAGAAAACTGCTAGTTAAAAATATCCTATATAATAAAAGCTTAATATGCTAAGTGTCCAGTCATCCAGTCAACCAGCGAAAGCATAATATGCTAATGATATGCTAAGGCCACTCAACTACTCGCTATGATGTGCACTGACCACCAGAGGGCAGATGCTCTGACCAGTAGGATAGCTTGCTGCTGGGGTCCAGCCAAATCAGTTCTTCGCAAGACAGGCTAGACATGTGTTGAAGCCCTCCCACAGTCCCTCCCTGATTGGCCAGCCTCCTGCATCCCTCCTGGGGCCGAGATTGTGCATCGGTGCCTCTGACCTCTATGGGCCTGGTTTCTCTCAATCCGGGACACCTCACAGAATGCTGGAGAGCCAGCTTTGGCATGATCCCACAGGCCAGGCCCAGGGACCCCAATGGTGCACGAATTCATGCACTGGGCCTCTAGTTAAGAAGCTAAGTGCTATAACACTTAAAAAATGTAAGAATAGATATAACTTCAAAATAAAATTAAAGAACAACACAAATGCTTACATCTGAAGTGTAAACTTTTCAATATGATTCATACGATTACCACATCAAAAGTATATTTTCGTTGCTTGTTTTAGAAAAGAGTTTTCACCCAAAGCCTAGGCTATTTAAAATAATTGATAGATCAGTTAGCTGTTAAATAAGATATATGGATTTCACATAGGAAATTTAGATATTTTAGAACTATTTGAGAGCGTTAAGGTCCCTTTGGAGAAAATACAGGCTTAGATATCTCTGGACCCTACTTACAAATTTTTAGAAGGCCAGATGACTGTTATTCAGTCACACACACACACACACACACACACACACATATTTTAATGTATTAAACTTGAATTCAATTGGATATTGTGAGAAGTTCTGATTTCCAGGCAAGTGCTATGGGTTAAGTCCACTGAAATGAATTTCCCAAGATGCAAAGGTCAAGGAAAAGAATTCACATTGAATAAGTTACCTAAAGGATTTTTTTCTTTCAGTTTGCGCAAATTATTAAGCCGAGTAAAGGTTTAAATTAATTTCATCATAAAGTGGTAATCATGCTGACAGTATTATTATTAGTGAGCATTTCATACATACACAAGCATGCATAGATCCATGGAATTTTTTAATCTACACATACCATATTGGACTTGGGTATGAAAAGAATGCCATAGATAAATGCAACTCAAAGACATGATATATAAAATTACATTGTAAATGCAAGAAGACAAGGGTAACCAGTACTATATTGCCTCTTACTCTTTCTTAGATATAGTTGAAAATAAAAGTGCTCGCAATCTGCTTTGAAATCACCTGGAATTGATACACATCAATATCATGTATTGTGGACTTTAACAATACAGGAGGCTTTAGGAAAAAAACATCATATTCGTTGAAAGATTTTAACTTCAAAAATATAGATTCAAGTCTAACCTCTGTTCTTATTAGCCATGAACTCAAGAAAAATCACACTACTCTTGAGAGTCCAATTCCCCTTCCATATGAATGAGATGATAATACATGTATCCCTTTGTTTCACCGGATTGATCTGGAAAGAGTCTTTAAGTCGTTTCTGGCTGGAGAATGCTGTACAAATTCAACAATAGAAACTGTGTACGGAGCGAGGCACCATGACAAACAGTATTCTCTAAATCACAAAGAACTCAATACGGTAGATATGACATTTCACTTAGAGCAGAAAGCTGTGGGTCAGGGAAATAAGACAGAATAACACAGGAGGAAAGAGAAGAACGTGGATGTTAAAGGAAGTCTATGAAGCCTGCTCTATCTCCCGTGCCCAGCTGTCTGTCAATGAAATAAAATAACACTTTGGGATGGAATGCAATGTTTTCCCCTGTCTATAAACAAAATGCAAATCCAGGTGAAGTATCAATTTGAGTCAGTCGGGTTTCTGGAAGCAGAATTTGGTTATAAAATTTAGGTTGAGCCAAAACTGGTTTGGTTCAATGGATAGAGCGTCGGCCTGCAGACTAGGGGGTCCCGGGTTCAGTTCCAGTCAGGGGTATGTGTCTTGGTTGTGGGCACATCCCCTGTAGGGGCAGGTAGGAGATGGTTGATCAATGTCTCTCTCATCAATGTTACTAACTCTCTATCCCACTCCCTTCCTCTCCATAAAAAATCAATAAAATATATTAAAAAAAATTTTTTCAGGTTGAAAGATGCACCGTTTTGCCCCCTAAATGATGAACCTACAAATATCCTGTCATGATCAAGATTTTCATGAAAACAGTGAAAAGTTCATTTTTGTAAGATAGCATCGTAATTGTCATTTTTAATTGTGTATCATTTTAAAATTTTTATATTGTAATTTTTAAAAATTAAGATCGGGGTCCGCAACTTGGAACAAAAACCCACTTAATTACCTCACCTGATGTCAAATCTTTAATTTCTAGAAGAACATTGTAACTTGACAATGTTCAGAAAAGAGGGACATGCACATTAGTTAGTCCTTGTATTCTCACTGCAAAAGGCATACACTCAAATATGTAGAGTAACTTAAAGACACAGGGAACTTTTTTTTACCAGTCTGTGTGCCTCAACTAAGAATGACACTCCACACACCTACAACAGTTGAGTTCATTCGTTCCGTATGGGAATGAAATCACATGGTACTTGTCTTTCTCTGACTGCCTTATTTCACTTAGCACAATGCTCTCCACATCCATCCATGCTGTCACAAAGGGTGAGATTTCCTTCTTTTTTATGGCTGAGTAGTATTACATGGTGTGAATGCATTACACTAAAACCTATATAATTTTATCAACCAATATCACTCCAATAAACTCAATAAAAATGTAAAAAATAAAAGCAATTTTAAAGTAAAAAAAATAAAAAGTTGAGTTCATTTTACTATTTCATTTAATAGCCTACACAGAATTCTCAGCATGAGCTATCATCTTGCTATGTATGAACCAGGCTTACCAATAAAAGCAAATCCAGCTGATGGTTCCCACAATATGATTAATACATAGAACTGTGAGCATTATCTCCCTAAACGGTTATTACCAGGTGTGTTAATATGCAGGTCTTCTACTTTTACATGTTTTGCTCTTCTTAAAGCGGATATCCTGCCCTCCCCCATTCATACTCAACCATGCTTGGAGCATTAATACTTTCTCTTTCCAGCCTCTACCTACTCTCTCACTGCACTTCTCTTTTAAAGAAAGTCAAGAGAAAGAGGCTCCAATTAAAGATGCAAATGTCACCCAAAATCTCTCCTTCAAGTCATAGCGTGCATTATGTATAAAAGGAAAGAACTGCAGACATTTTCTGGATAAGATGAGCCTCTTTATGATTCCAAGTTCCACACGGAAATTTATTGTACCCCGTCTGTCAGCAAAAGTGACAAATTAATGCAGCTGGGAAAACGTGCTTCCTTATCTATTGACAATATATTCTAGAAGCCAGGCATGCATTCATTCATCTTTATTTCAAAGTTTTAACCATACAATTTTTACAAGAAACTTTACTACTCTATATGCATATTGGTGTATATGCAAATATATAAACATATATGCAAAATATAGATAGATAATAGATAGGTATAGATTTTAATGATATCTAAAGCAATTAAATTTCATGGTAAAGCTATTCTGACAAGGTTTTAGTTAGAGAAAGAGAACTACCACAATATGAAAAGACATGCCCTATGTATCACTTCATGAAACTGTCTCTCTGTGTTCTTTATTATGTCTTTTACTAGAGGCCCGGTGCATGAAATTCATGCACGGGTAAGGTCCCTAGGCCTGGTCAGCAATCAGAGCCGATAGGGGCCTTCTGGCTGCCTGCCGGGGCCTTTCTTCATTCCATGCTGCCCCCTGGTGGTCAGTGCACATCATAGCAAGTGGTTGAACTCCCAGTCAGTCGAATTCCCAAGGGGGCAATGTGTATATTAGCCTTTTATTATATAGGATAGTAAACCAGTAAGTCTAAGTAAGTATTTCCCTGAGTTCAGTGAGCCATTCTGAATCCAAGGAAGGGGTCATGAGAACTCTGGTTTATTGTCAATCAGAAGTTCAGGTGACAACCTGGAACTTCAACTGACATTTGCATTGTGGATCTGAGCACTTCACTTGTGGGACCTGCTGCCAGCTTTAGGTCGACAGTGTCAGAATTCAATGGAACCATACATGGGACATTCAGTTGGTGTCACAGAGGATTAGGTGATGTGTGGAAAACGCACGCCTCTGATGTCAGAAGTGTTATTGAGTGTTTAAGTAAAGGCGAAATGCAGGCTTGTTTTCCCAAATTTGTCTAGGTTATAAAATATTAACTTTCATTATAAAACACTCCCATCAATGGTATAAGCAATGTTTCCGAATAGTAAATAAATGCATGGCATAATGGTTGCAATGGTGATAACAATGTTTGCTTTCATGAAAGAATGAATGCATAGCATCTTATCTATCCATTAGTCCTTCCTCTGTCCTCTCTCGTTGGCACTTCAGGAATTCCAAACCACTCACATTTCCCTGACTGCCCCACTTCACTCTCAGTCATGGGCGACTGCACATCAGAGAATGTGTCTGGAACACTTTTCTGCCCCCGGCCCAAAGCTCTTTATTTTTGCCTGACTTTTCTTTGCTGAGTTTAACTTTTCTCACCTCAGTTTAATGGCCACTTCCTTTTAGAAACCTTCCGGGCCTTTGAACTTTGGGTTAGGAGTCCTCTGTGGTTTCCCATGGTAACTCCCAATTATCCCCATCTTGGCGTACTCCGTGGGCTGTAAGCTCCTTGAGGTCATGGGACTCTGTATCTCCATTATTCAGAACAAAGGCTGGTGCATAGAAAATGTTAAAAAATATCAATCCTCTAAAATGATTAAAAACAATCAATAAAATAAAATTATCCAGAAGCAGCCGAGACCAGTTTGGCTCAGTGGATAGAGCGATGGCCTGTGGACTGGGTTCGATTCTGGTCAAGGGTGTGTACCTTGGTTGCAGGCACATCTCCTTGTAGGGGGCGAGCAGGAGGCGGCTGATCGATGTCTCTCTCTCTCATCGATGTTTCTGACTGTCTATCCTTCTCCCTTTCTCTCTGTGAAAAACCAATAAAATATATTTTTAAAATTATCCAAGAAGCTTCAGCAATCCAGGTCTTTGGGGCACTGGATGTGATCAACATTCTTTCCTGTTCCTCAATTTTCCTGTTTCTTTGTTGTTCTCCCATTACATTTCTACTTTTTTCTGACTCTCCTTTCTACCTTCTACTTGGGTTTTTATTGCCATGTGTCTCTTGTCAAACGCAGGCCTTGATTAAAACATCTTGAAAGAGCCCCTATAACGTTTTAAATGGTCATAAAACCGTTAAAGTGATACCTAAAACCATATGAAACTACTCCGAAGAGGCATGAAAATCATGTTCCCAGAACCCACGCCCCACCCCCACAACAGCAACGCACCAATCAGGGTGGAGATAATGGCATGTATTTGGAAATTCATAATTTTTGACTTCCTGGTTGGAGTAATATTTTGGTGGTTTAAAACCACCTATAAGATAAATATTTTTTAACTCATCTATTATTTTCCTCTATTTTCTTTTCACCAACACGCATTCTGAATTGGATTTTCAACCCAAGGTTTACTAACCATGAAACATTAGGCATGTTATTTTGCCTCTCTGACTTCTAGCAATGGCATGTGAGCGCTAACACCCATACATCCATTTCTTCCATTACGTGAGGGGATGACATTTTAAAAGACATGCAAGCTGCCTGTCTCTGTTTCTGGCATATTGTACATATACAATAAATTAGTTCCATTCTCCATCCTCCCCACTTCCTATGTAGACAGAGCTGTGGTCCCCAGTTAAATGCCTGACTGAGATACAAACCCTATTTTTGAGTAAGCACATGGTTGATGATCACTGTGAACCATTTGTCAATTTAAAAATGAAGCACACTGCAAGAAAAACAAAAAATAAATTGACTACTTATGTTTCTCTCCCCCCCTCCCTCTATTTCTATAACGGTTATTTAAATCCAAATGGGGAAATTATGACATTCTCTTGGGATTGCCTCTGGTTACCCCGCAATATATGCACCTCCCGGTAGAATACCAATGCTGTGCATTGACGCTGCCATATTTTGCTCAAAGAGTTGAGCATTTTCCAAAACCCTGAAACCCATTTCCCCTATAAATTATTCTTATGAATGTTTCTCTACGAAAATGCCTACACGTTGCACTTCTTTAGTGCGGGGGGCAATTTCAATATTTCAAAGACCCCTATAAATCAAGCACAGTGTTGTAAAAATGAAGCAATTTGGCTGGAAACGCAAAGACATGGTTCCTGCCTGACATTCGCATCAGAAAGTCAGCCAAGCTTCTGAGTGCATTAGTCCATGGAAACAAGAGTCCCCTTATGATAAACAAGCGCTCTGGGAGATGGTATTATCACAAAGAGGATTATTTATGCTAGTTCGAGAAACAAGGAAAGTGGGGGGGAATATAATCCCTTTCAGATCTTGAGGCTGCTGATCAAATAAAAATTTCAAAGTAAATTTTCTGAAAATTAGCTCTGAGGGTGCTTCTGCTTTGGGTAAAAAAATAAAATAAAATAAAAAAACAAACAAAACACACACACACACACCAAAGCCAACAATAAGTGGGCAGAGCCGCCTGAAGATGGTAGAATATCAACAAATAGAGGGTTAATGTTAATTCTCTTGAAACAGGATTTCAATTTTCTTAAACATTAGAAGGTACTCGTACTGCATTTCAGACTTCAGAGGAAAATAAGATAATTTCTCTGGAGGAAAAATTAAATAAAACAGACTCACAGATCCTCATTCAGAAATGCACATTTATTTAGAAAGACAGATATAAAGTTCATAGACCTAAAAGCATATTTGCAAGAATATCCAAACATGATCATTCGTGAAATTTGCAAGCATAATCATTCTGATATTCCTGGGAATACAAAGCAGGGGCAAGGGTTGAATTCCAATCCCTAATCTTAAACTTAAATGATAAAAATTAATATTTTTTTATTTTCCTTTAACATGGTTCAAGAAACTTCTAATCAGAATTTTCCTCTGGTGTCCTTTTTATACAAGACAAGGAAAACTTCTTATCCACAGAAAGAAGACATGATTTTTTTTTTTACTTCTATCATAAACATCTAAAGCAATTTGGACCTGTCATTAGAAAATAGAAGAAACTGTAAAGGGAGCAAATAATCTAACTTTTTATACACCAGAATTGAAATTAAGCATAGTGGCTGAGGTCACCTGTGACCACATTTCATAACTTAGAAAAGCCTAAATCATTTGAGAAACCATAGGATATGGTAAAACCTACCAAAACTGTTGTCTGTCAGCCCTGGCTTTAAATCCCAGCACCAACTGCCATATATATAAGCTCCCTCACCCTGGAAAAGACGTGGGTATGTGCATGCATGTCTCTGCATCTTTAAATGAAGGTAACAGATATTTAACATTTAGATCACATGACAGAGCCCATCACTTTATCATTAAACTAGTAGCTTGGTGCACAAAATTAGTGCATGGGGGGGTGGGATTCCCTCAGCCCTCTCCAATCAGGGACATCCCTCTTGCAATCTGGGAATGTTAGCTCCTAACTGCTCATCTGCCTGCCTGCCTGATTGCCCCTAACTGCCTCTGGCTGCCTGATCGCTCCTAACTGTGCTCCCCTGCCAGCCTGATCTCACCCCCAACTGCCTTCCACTATCAACCTGATCACCCTTAACTGCCTCTACTTGCCTGGTCACCTCCAATGGTCCTCCCCTGCTGACCTGACCTTGCCCCCAATGACCCTCCCCTGCTGACCTGATCTCATCCCCAACTGCCCTCCCCTGTTGCCCCTAACAGCCTCTGTCTCAGTCCCCACCAACATGGCTCTGTCTGGAAGAAAGTTGGACATCTGGAAGATGGCTGGTCGACGTGGATTATTTAGCATATTACCCTTTTATTGGTATAGATAGATTATATAGGATAGATTGCTTAAATTGGGGGGAAGGAGCCTGTTCATCAGGAGGAGATGCTCTTGGCAGACAAAAATACATAATCCCCATAGCTGTACTGATAGCCAGCCATATGCACTATACTGTCAAACTGTCATTAAAAAATTGAACCACTTTCTTATACCTTACACCAAATAGCTGTTGCCCTTCAAATTCCTTCTCAGTCCCCACCTTATATTCTGCTTTTGCAGTTCACACATATTAGGTTCTGATTGGATGGTTTCTATGCCAGTCAGCATCAAAAGCCCGCATTCTAGGCAGCCATTGGCTCCTTGCACTTCACACAGGTTTGGTTCTGATTGGTCAGTTTCTATGTCAGTCAGCATCTCTATGCCCATCTCCAGGCCTGATCAGAGAGGTAGGACTGATCAGCAGCCCCAGTGGAGGCCCAAAAGAAAGAGAAGTGTGGCTGCAGGCCAGGCCTAGAGAGAAAGAGAGAGGCAAGGGCTGATCAACAGCTGCCATGAGGCTACAGAGACTACAGATCAGACCCTGCTTCTCTCCCCAGGCCTCTCTCCTGACCTGATCCGCAGCCCCCTTGGCAGTTAGTGCTGGGTCTCCACAACGACCCAGCACTGACTGCAAGACAGACTTCTAGTTGGTTGAGCCTTCAGTCATTTTGGACATTACAGACGCTGGGTTTTTATATATTAGGATAGTTTATCATCTTAGCATAATGTCAGACACATATTAGGCATTCATTCAACACACATACCATACCTTAATATAATGTAATATAATAGTTGCTGGAAATGATTTGTAGATTACATTTCATTGAACCAACTTCTAAATAACATAATTCAAGCTACATTCAATGAGCAATGAAATAGGTTCTGAAGAGATTAAGAATCTGAAGGCAGAATTATATGTCTAAAATACCCTTTCGCTCTAAGCAGGTATGTTTATCAGTAAAATTCTTGGGTACTCAAACAAAAGGGAGCCCTTGATGTACAGCCACAGGAAAACAGATGAGCAGCCTGCACTGTGCAGGTGTGAAGTACTCTTAGAAGAACCGGCAGGTCTGCAGAAACACACACATGCCTTCCTCCTCACAGCGATAAACAAGAGTGACCTAATGTCAAGTGGAAAATCCACCCCATCACGCAGTTGTCTTTATTACTCACACCAAACAAATGAGTCTTATGTATGTTTTCTGTTGAACTGATCACCTGCTGCGCTGCCATTGTGTTATGGGGACTCATATCTGAAGCATTTTTCCATTCTGTGTCTCTACAATTTTATATCCTAAAGTATATGCTTTAGGATAGGTACTACCTGTTTTTCTGAGACAAGAACCTGGCAACGTAACAAGGGATCCTGGCAAAATGCAGGCAATCTGGGTTCACTACCAGAAAATCATGGAGATAATAAAGAATTGAATGTTTAGAATATAATGAGAAGATGAGTAGAAAGCACTTAGGACATTGTAAGTGCTTAGGGAAGGTCAGCTAATGTCTTTAGATTTAAATGAACATATTAAGTTATTATTTTGAATGTTATGTCTAATAGAAATTTCAGTGAACATGCCCAAGAAATGAGAACAATGTTTATTAGGATCAAATGTCAGAGATCAAAAATACTGAGGATACTGACAAAGAGACCCAAGAGAATGTCAAAGTTTCTCCTCTCACCCTAATTTGCTTGTAATTTTCCTAGAAAGAAATTTCCCAAATAATCGTTGTGTAAGCAATTATTCCAAACATATATTTACTTAGGAATTTACTCTCTTTGTGTTAGCCATGGAGTAAAAAGGCAGATGGATTATGCCAAAGAAGCAAGAACAGGTCAACACATGGTTCCTATAGTTCATTTCTGCCTCCTGTTCCTCATCTCTGCTCTCTGTGTCCCTATGAGACTGCTCCTTCCTGCAAATGGTGTAATATATTTTCTGAAGCTATTATACCATCTTCATCAAAAAAATTTTGTCATGTGAACCATACTGCCAAATCCTGCTCTGTGATTTTTTAAAATGATAGCTAATAAATATGATAAAACTGCCCACATTAAGTATATATTTTCAAGTGTCTGGCTGCTTTCATTCAAGATATAGATTTGTTTTCTCACAGCGTTTTGGGAGAACACAGTTTGTTGTGGACTGAATTCCTTCCCCTCAATATTTATATGTTGAAGTTCTAAACCTCAATGCAACTGTTTTTGGAAATAGGACATTTACCCTTATAAAAAGACATTCCCTCCCTCCCTTCCTCCCTCCCTTCCTCCCTTTCTCCCTCTTTCCATGTGCACACAATGAGTAAGACCATGCGAGGATACAGTAAGAAGGCAGCTCTCTGCAATCCACAGAAGTTTAACCAGATACCAACCCTGCTGGCATCTTGATATTGTACTTTCAGCCTCTATTACTGGGGAAAAATATTACTTCTGTTGTTTAAGTAGGCCAGTCGATGGTGTTCTGTCATGGCCGCTCAAGCACACGAATGCATAGCCTTACCCAAAGTACTGGATAAAATTGCGGGAATTTCAGATATCCTCAAAGACCAGATAAATATACCTATTCCAATGCACATTTTATAAATCACTAAAAATAATCTTATAAAGTCTAAATCCACGTTTCCGTCATCATAGCTAAATGTTTTGCCTAATTCTGCACACTATGCACACAATAAAATTAACATATTACATGGCCTGCTGCGTGTTTATTACTCAAATATTGACTGATGACCAAGCAGAGAAGAATTTGCAAAGACCACTTAGAGTAGGATTGTGAATTTATTCATTGGTGTGTGGGGGCATTCCCAGGACGAGAATAGAGGTGATGACTGTCACTTGAGATGGTGAGGTCATATCATTATTTTTGTTGTCTCTGCTGTTAATCAATTAATTGCACCAAAGAAATCAAATCAGATTTTCAAGCCATGCTGTTTGTGAGAACATCTTTTATTTTCAAATTCTAGTTCTTTGTGTGGAATGTTTGTTGCCTCCAACCATAATCTCCTTTCCTCTTCCCAATGTTACCTGCTGAAGTCTATCGGCAAACTTTCTTTAAGGGCGTGTAGGTAAAATAAGAGTGTCAACCCCATCGGAATCTAATTGTGTCTCGCTAACATAGTCAAAACACAAAAGCAAAAATAAAAACCAAGAACTCTGAATAAAGTTAGATGGTTGATTGAAAAATTTTAATGCCTACAAGAAATATTTAAGATTTTTTTAAGTATTTGAAGCTGCTTAGAAACTTCTTCCCATGAATGGAGAGGGAGTAAGGGCCATGATTATGCACTGCTGAATAAGTAAGTCATCTTCAAGCATGGATATACTCCCTAGTATTCCAGCTGTAACCGGCCCTAAAGAATTTTTCCTCTCACCTAAATTTTCTTATCATTTTCATAGAAAGCAAGCTCTCCAATCATCGTGTAAGCAATCCTTCCAAACATGTATTTATTTACCCAGAACAATTGTTAAACAATTTCACGGTGGGTGGACATCTGACTGCAACGTTTTGGCAAACTGATAGGCTTTGTCCAATCTGGTTGCGGCTACATTTTTCTTATCTTGTCATCCTAGCATTCTCAGGGTTGAATTTGTTTTGCATCCGATTTTCTATTACTTGCGTGTCCAGGATTGTTCTCTCAAACTATAAATTCAACGAAAGCCGATGTTTTAAGAGAATGGAGATTTCGACTATGCAGGGCATAGAGGGATGCGTTAAGACTCGTGTTATCAAGTAGCTGAAAAAATCATCATGCTTTCGGATTTCTCCTTCACCTCCTAATGGCTTAACTCTAGCTACTGCTTTCAATGATTTACTTTTCCTTCTGTTATGTCATCTCACACAAGATTGCCTCTAAAATATAAGCTTGCCACTCGCTCATGCATACGGTAGCTGCCTGCTTTCTGATGGGCTGCGAGCAACACTAAGCAGCAATTTTTCCCCCTTCTGTTTAGAACGGAAAGCCTGGTGCAGAGCTGCCTTGATTGCAATCATCCTTCCCCCTCAATCTACACGTGGAGGTGACTTTTGATGAGTAATTTTCTCTCTTGAAATGTCAACTGTTTTATCCATTGGAGTTAAACACTAAGGTCATCCCTAGCGAATTACTGAATGGCGTGGCGTGCATATGAGACAGGCTGCTAATTACTCCCTAATAGCCTGTCTTCAGCTCTTCCTTTAAATAATTGAGCCCCGAATGAACAAAATAAACGGAAGCACAAAATAGAAGCAGAGGCATAAATACATGGAAAAGACTAGAAGATGTGAGAGGGGAGGTGGGTGGCATGGAGGAGATGAAAGAAGGTAAAAGAGAATAGCCCAAGAATATATACACATAGCCCACGGACACAGACAACAGTGTCTGTGGGTTAGAGGGAGAGGAGGCTGGGGTCTGGGTGGAAGTGGGCAAAGGAGATGGAGGGGGGGCATCTATAATAAGGTCAACATTAAAAATAAACAAATAAATAAATAAGAAAGGAAGGAAGGAAGGAAGGAAGGAAGGAAGGAAGGAAGGAAGGAAGGAAGGAAGGAAGAAGCTGAGTACATAGCCTTCTGGTTAAAGAATATATATCGAAGACCTCCTACCAACTAGTTAAGACCCCTTGATTAAGTTGTGCTGGGAGTGATATGTTAACCTCCTGGATGGTGTCCTTACAAGGTAGTTTCTTATCCTCTCTGTCCTCTTCCTTCTTTCTCAAGGACTCAGACCAAAAGACACCCCAGGGAATGACAGAGAAACAAGAGAAAAGGAATGGGGCTCCCTAAAAATGTCATGGAATTGAGACTGTGATCTACTTATTTTCGTGCGATTTTACTTTAAGAAGAAAAGGCCCTTTATCTTATTGAAGCAGTCAAGCCAAATCCTAAATTGTCCAGTACATAAAGTATGCAATACAGATACCATAGGCAGCCATGATATTTCCCAAACACAGAAATTGCTGGCATATTAGAGTCACAGTAACTCATGGCAAGAATCTAAACTAAAAGTAACCAGGGTTCAACCTTTTTATTGTTGGTGAATCAGGAATAAATATCCTATTTTATAGGTGAAGACCCTAGAGCTCCATAGACATTAGATAACTTTTTTACTAACACTGTGGAAAAAGTTGCCATATTAAATACACACACACACACACACATATGCACACTTACACACACAGAGATAAAGAGAGAGACATACTCCTCCAACAGAAAATGTTTTAAGTCTATATTATTAGGATTCAGAGGGGCATATAAGCAGTTCATGTTGAAAAGAAGGCCTTTTTGTTTAGTTCTCTTGTCTGAAAACATGAACCAACTCTAATTGCTGAGCAGCTACTATGTGCTTCTTATTGTCCTAGGCAAAGACAGTAATACAATAGTTACAAAAATCATTCCCTCTAGCCCTCCCCAACAGATATGCTGTGTAAAGGGAAGCAAAGAATATACACACGAATGCTCCATCATATGTGTTTGTGAGAAGAACAGAAAATAACTAAAAGCCAGATTTAAAAAAAATCTCCTAACTGGTTTTGATACCAGTTTTATCTAAATCAAATGAAGGTAAATGATGAAGCACAATGATTTGCCATACGATGATGGCGTGAAAACTCATCTCTACACAAGCATATTTATTTCTAGCTTCCCTGGAATGATAAACTACCTATTCCTAAAAACGGTCTAGTACAGAAAAAGCAATAGACCGAAAGCCGGAATTAGCATAGATTTCCAAAGAAACAAATCACACCGGAAAACATGACTCTTTTTGTAGTCCCATTTGAAGATAACTCGATTAAGGAAGCATGGCAGAAGTATCGGGTTAGATGTGATTTATTCAGACCCAACTTAGTGTCTCAGGAAAACTTGCTTTCATATTAGGCAAAATTGCTGTAGGTGTTGGATGAGCACTGTCAAACGGATTGCACACGAACTGAAAGGTCATAAAACGAAGAGTAATCATCAATTGCCTGGCGTGGAGATGAAAATGCCCCAACTCCAAGCGTTTATGGAACAGACGTAACCCAAAAGCAATGGCTGTGCCAGATATTTTTATAAAACTAAAGACAGAACATCATAACTCTTGTAAATGGAAAGGCTGAAATGTCAAATAAAGCAATGGTCTGCGGGGCTACATCCTTCACCCACCTGGTATTGGGGTTATTTTTCAATATATCTATATTTAATGGACATGTAATATCATTTTCATGATTCATTTAACTAAATAGTGTGTTCACTCTATGGAAGCCACTAGAAAGATGGAAAGAGAGGAGTTTACACTTATTTGGTGCCTAAAACGTGTCATGCATTGAGCGAAGAGCCATCCATAAGGTATCTTATTTCAAGACAAACTATGTACAGTAGCTCAATGCTTAAGAGCTATGTCTCACAGGTCAGCTGTTAGCCTTTGGCTAAGTCATATAACGTCTCTGCTCAATTTTCTCATAGGGTTGCTGAAAGGATTAAATATGTTAACACATCTAAAGTGTTCAAATTATCATCATCTTAGTTTCCCTACAACTCTATGAGGTAGGTAGCAAAGAGAGCGTGTGCCTTAGCATGTCAGACCTGAAGTCAAAGCTGCTTCTACTAGTTTCTGAACTGTGACCTGCAGCCAGTGTGTTCAACTCTTAGCACTTCAGTGTTTTTAATAATTAAATGGAGGACCATACCTATTTTTTACGATCACTTTAAGGATGAAAGGTAATGAACTCTGTTTGCCTGTCACCATGCCTGGAGAAATGAAGCTTCTCCTCAAGCCCTAACCGGTTTGGTTCAGTGAATAGAGCATCGCCCTGCGAACTGAAGGGTCCCAGATTCGATTCTGGTCAAGGGCATGTACCTTGGTTGCGTAGGTACCAATGAGGAGTGTGTAGGAGGCAGCTGATCGATGTTTCTCTCTCGTCAATGTTTCTAACTCTCTATCCCTCTCCCTTTCTCTCTGTAAAAAAAAAAAATAATAAAATATATTTTTTAAAAGTTTCGTTTTAAAAAAAAACACTTCTCAAATGGAGGCTGTTACTGTTATGAAAATTGCATTGCCCTTGGTGCTCATGGATTCAACTTCTAAATCCAATGGCTGTGCAGAAGCTATTTATATTTTTTAATAAAGAGCTCTGATTATATGTTCATAATCTTTCATGATTAAAAGCATATACATCCATAATCCCAAGAAACGTTATCCTAAACCCCTGAGAAGTTTCTCTTCTGTATTACCTTTTATGCTGCCCTCTTTATTGGAGACATACCAGATGTCTGAAGGGTGAGGGGTCAGTCAAACTACTGTTTAATGTCAGACATGGTAAATTACTTACCCCACACAGATATGTTCTTAACATTTAGAAGCAGTTTGCATGGCTGTTGCTTGCTTAAAAAATAAAAATATTAGAGATTCTAGAGTTTTGATATATGGCTTTTATGAGATCAATTTAGAAGTGATTTCTATTTTCATACTTTATTAACTTGTTTTGGTTTGTAATTTATAATTCACTTCAAAGATTATTTTATTCTATTAAATTCCATCTTTTTAAATATTTAATTAAAAACAATTAACACTTATTGAGGAGTTACTGTGTACTAGGCCCTGGGAATAAAAATGAAAAATTGACATATCCCCTTGTTCTGTAAGAATTGAACACTTATTGGCAAATATAGATAGACATATCAGAAACTGTAATTATCATCGGAACAGGGTCATTATGTATTTGGTTCCATCTCTAAAAATGTTTGTAACTTTCAGAGTTACTATTACAAAAACAATTGAGCCTATGGATATTTGACTCAAAGTATAAAATTGTAGCATTACATAAAATTTTACATAAATTAAGGCCTTTTTATAATTTTTTAGAAATACTCTGCATGTTCAAATCTTCTAACCTGCTTATTTTTGCTTTGAGTGTTCATTCCCTTGCATGCTTTTTTTTTTCTATTTTACTTAATCAACTCCATGGAGTGTTTGTTCACTCTCAGAACAGGCCAGCAATAATTTCCTTAATTCACCATTGTTCTTTATAGTGAGAGAGCAGTGAAGAGAGAAAGGGGCAGGAGGAAAAGGTCAAGAAAGGCAGGTAGTTGCCCTAGCTGGTTTGGCTCGGTGGACAGAGCATTGGCCTGTGGACTGAAAGGTCATGGGTTTGATTCCGGTCAAGGACACATGCCTGGGTTACAGGCTCTATATCCAGTAGAGGACATGCAGGAGGCAGCCGATCAATGATTCTCTCTCATTATTGATGTTTCTATCTCTGTTTCCTCCCTTCCTCTCTGAAATTAATAAAGATATATATTTTTAAAAAGGCAGGTAGTGACTAATTCTGACAGAACACCCTCTAGAGCAGTGGTTCTCAACCTTCCTAAGGCCGCGACCCTTGCATACAGTTTCTCATGTGGTGGTGACCCCCAAACATGAAATTTTGCTACTGTTATGCATCGTGATGTAAATATCTGCATTTTCCGATGATCTTAGGCGATCCCTGTGAAAGGGTCGTTCAACCCCCAAAGGGGTCGTGACCCACAGGTTGAGAACCCCTGCTCTAGAGGCATATGGTTAATTCAGAGTTCCTTTGGAGTAAAATCTCCAAAATAATTAACCTAAATATTAAAAGAGAAGAGTTGTGATTTATTACATGGGTACAGAAATTTCTTAGACTCCAAGGATTAAGTAAAAGTATTTCCAGACTTAAAGCAAAGAAAAAAATAACCCCCAAAATGTGTCACTGAAACCACTATCTTCACCTTTTAGGGGCCACATGATCTCTTTCAGACTAGGTAACCAACTCATCTCTCTTCCAACAGCTGCCTCACTAATCGTATTGCCTTGTTAGAGGCAATTCATAATCAACAACTATAACTCTATTAACTGAACTCTCGTCTTAGGGCCAGCCATTTAATGATTATTGCATCAATATCTCTAAGCTAAATTTCTCAAGGGGAAACTTTGCACATTCCGAGTAAAATGATGGGCATGATGATAAAATAGCAAAACAAGAGAGGGTCACAAAAAAAGCAATGTTTATTGTAAAAAAAGCTGCCCCATAAATTATTCATTCATAGTAATTTCTTCTTTCTTCCTCTCAGTAAGTGTAGAGTATCCACTATTAACCTAGCAGTGTGCACATGCAGAGGATACCATCATAACAGAAACATATACTCTCTCTTCTTCAGGAACTATTAGTTTACTGTTTTGAGATGGGTCAGATGTTAATCAAATAATCACACTAGCTGAGACCGGTTTGGCTCAGTGGATAGACCATTGGCTTGCAGACTGAAAAGTCCCAGGTTCGAATCGGGTTGGGGGCATGTACCTTGCTTGAGGGCACATCTCCAGTATGGGCTGTGCAGGAGGCAGCTGATCTATGTCTCTCTCTCATCGATGTTTCTGACTTTCTGTCTCTCTCCCTTCCTCTCTGTAAAAAAAATCAATAAAATATATTTTTCAAAAAAAATAATCACACTAACATGAATAAATAGATATTAGAACATACTACAAAGAAGAAGTTTGTAGCACTGTAAGAGCATCTTACACACTTGACCTTGTCAAGGGAGTCGGGAAAATATTATTGAACATGGAGCAATTGAGCTATAATACGGATGCATAGAAGGAACCCAATACTGAGAGGAAGAAGATTCCATTTAGAAGGAAAAAAAATCTGTAAAATCCCTGTAGCAGGTTCAACCAAAGAAATATAAAAAGTCACTGGGGCTGAGACCAGTTTGGCTCAGTGGATAGAGCGTCGGCTTGCGGACTGAGGGGTCCCAGGTTCAATTCCAGTTGGGGGCATGTAACTTGCTTGCAGGCACATCTCCACTGTGGGGCGTGCAGGAGACGGCTGATCGATGTCTCTCTCCCATCAATGTTTCTGACTTTCTATCTCTCTCCCTTCCTCTCTGTAAAAAAATCAATAAAAAATATATTTTAAAAAAAAGTCACTGGGACTGGCCACAGAATGGAAGCAGGTGGGAAATAAAGTTATAGCCTAACGAGAGTTATAGCCTTGGTGCACTTTGCAGACCAGGAAGAGTATCTTTAACCTTTAAAGTTTTTAAGGTGTAAGTTAACAATAACACCATCCAATCTATGCTTTGAAAACTGAACTCTGGCTGCAGTCCTGAGAAGGAAGTAGAGGGGATTGGAAGTGTGATGGTTACATCTGATGCATCAACTTGGCTGGGATGTGGTGTCCGGTTAGTGTCCACACCTACACTGCAGTCTAGGTGTTACTCTGAGGGTATTCTGTAGATGTGATGGACATCTATAACTTTTTTATTTTAAATAAAGGAGATTGCACTCCCCTATATGTATGGGTCTCATCTCATCAGTTGCAGACATTAGGAGGAAGAACTGAGGTTTCCTAGAGCAGAAGGAATTTTGTCTCCAGACTATTATATAGAAATAAAACCTATGTTTCTACCCTGATGGCCTTCCCCACAGACTTCAGAGGCAAGACTTTATTTTTTTTAATATATTTTATTGATTTTCGACAGAGAGGAAGGGAGAGGGATAGAGAGTTAGAAACACTGATGAGAGAGAGACATCGATCAGCCGCCTCCTGCACGCCCCCTACTGGGGATGTGCCCACAACCAGGATACATCCCCTTGACCGGAATTAAACCCGGGACCCTTCAGTCCACAGGCCGACGCTCTATACACTGAGCCAAACCGGTTTCAGCCAGAGGCAAGACTTTAACATCAACACTGCTTGAGTCCCCAGCCTGCCACCTGGCCTTCCCTGTGAGTTTCAGGCTTGCCAAGCCTCACAATTGTGGAAGCCAATTACTTAAAAATAAGTAAATTATATATTTCTCTAAAGAATCCCGACAATTCTGCTACAAGGGACTAAAACATAATTTTGTCATCAAACCGGCACGGGTTGATAGTAGGTTGGAGATTCTTGGTGTGATAGATATGAAGAAAAATCGCCACCACCAGCTCACTTTTGGCTCCTTGTGCCAGTAAGCCAATTTGCAATGAAAGGAAAAGAGAAAATCCTCATGGCTTAATCTTTACCAGTGAATAATAGGAGGCAGGAAAGTGCCAACCAAAATATTCTTCTCCCTTCATCTTCTTCCCGCTGATGGACTAATCCGAGCACAATGGTTCTGGAAGTTCTGTCCAGAGACGTCTCATGTGACTGAGAAAGCACCTCTCTTTTCTTTTCATTCTGGAGCCAGCTGGGTCACAGGCCCTATTTCCATTCACCTCCTCCCTTTCCTTTCTTTCTCTCCCACACTCACTGCCATGGGATTTGGCACTCACTAAAGCCGTGGTTCTCAACCTTCCTAAGGCCGTGACCCTTTAAGACAGCTCCTCATGTGGTGGTGACCCCCAACCATAAAATTATTTTCGTTGCTACTTCATCACTGTAATTTTGCTACTGTTATGAACTGTAATGCAAATATCTGATAGGCAGGATGTATTTTCATTGTTACAAATTGAACATAATTAAAGCATAGGGATTAATCACAAAAACAATATGTAATTATATATAGTGAAATATTTCTTTCTAATTACAAATAAATGAAATTTTGTCTGGAATCGTGGTGTAGCATGGGTAACAGTCTTCATATGACAACAGTAAACTACATTGCTACACTTTGCTATACCGAGGAGCAGTGTGTTGGTTCCTAAGACCATGGGAAATAGGTGTTTTCTGATGGTCTTAGGCGACCCCTGTGAAAGGGCCGTTCAACACCCAAAGGGGTCGCGACCCACAGGTTGAGAACCGCTGCACTAAGTATTACCATGCAGGGAAAAGAGGTAAAATGAACACAATCAGATGGCGAATTAGATGTGGAGGGAATTTAGGAGTGAGTGGGCTAGGTAAAAACATGGCATTTCTAGTTAAGCCTAAGGGATTAGAGTGGTACTCTTCAAAGCAAGTTCTGTTGGATTTCAAAGATTCCTCCAAGATTTTCTAGAAAAGGAAATATGTGGACAAGAGGTTAGACTCTATCTCTCTGGGATTCAGAGAAGAAGTATGGTCTGGAGATATTTGTGTGCCATCTGGTGACAGCCAATGACAGACAACATTGGTGAGAAGAGGCAACCCGGGCAGCAAACAGAGAGGGAGCAAGAAAGGGGCTGAGGAGCAAGCTGAAAGCTTTTCAGCAATGGCAGGTCCTGGGTCTTGGGTTATTCCTCCTTCAAATAGGCCATCACACACACACACACACACACACACACACACACAGGTGCCCATACATACAGTCTTCTTTCCCAGATTGCATGCTAAAGTTAAGGGGACGTTTTAGCTGAAACCAACAGCTTGTTAAGAAAACTTGTTAACAGTTATAAAGTTTTCAAGACAGGGTGGGGAAAAAGTAGGGGTATAGTTGTGAATATGTAAAACATAAGAGTTTATTCTTATATTATTATTTATGAATGATTGTATTCTTTTCCATATGAATAACTGTAAATATATTTTTACCTCACACTGCATATTGCTTTCCTCAAATATACTTCAGAGGTAAAAGTAAACTCAACAGTTTCCCCTTCCACGAAGCCCTCCTGGCTACTCCTCCCTTACGTGACTGTGCATCCTTTGAGCATGTATCTCTACTAGAACACTTCAGGATCTCCTCTCTGCCTGTCCCATTAGATTTTTTGCACCAGGAAAATAGTAATTATTCATGCCAACATTCCCACTATTCGTCTGGAATTTGCTGGATGCTCAAAAACCATTATGATATAAAGAAACACATAAAATCTCAGAAGTGTGCTATTTATTTTACCACAGTTATTATCACCAGTTCCATCAAAGTACAAATATTTTGGCAGCCTTAAAACTCCACTTCCAAGCTGTCCTTCTAAAAGGCATTTCAAAGTATGAAGGGCCATAAACCTACATTCCACCTATGTATTTTCCATCCATGATGTGTTTCCATTAATGAAACCATTTTCATCAGTATTTTATGGATGCTTCCCAAAAAGTCATTTGCTTCTCAGTTCAGTGATCCATCTCTGAAGCAATAGGAGACTTCATAGGATGGCGCAGAGACACCAGAAAGCCAGAACCCAGGGGTTTGGCCATGATTCTAAAAAAAAAAAAAAAAGGTGCTGCCCTAGCCAGTTGGCTCAGTGGATAGAGCATCAGCCTGTGGACCAAAGGGTCCTGGGTTCCATTCCGGTCAAGGGCATCTACCTTGGTTGCAGGCTCCTCCCCAGGCCAGGCTCTGGTCAGGGCTCATGCAGGAGGCAACCAATCCATGTGTCTCTCTCAGATAGATGTTCCTCTTTAAAGGAAATGAACTCCCCTCCATCTTGTCCTATAGGGCTGGGCCCCCTGCCTAAACCCTCTCCCTTTTCTGGGAGTGGCCACAGGTGTGCCAGCCATGTCCTAGCTTCCCCGACCACCACCCAAATGGACCAATGAAACTCCAGGAACACAGCGAGGGTCCTAATAAGGCTGAACCACAGAAGGACCCTAATTCGAGTGACCAATCTCTGTAACCCTCATCACTTCCCTAAGCCCTCCCAATATCCTACCCCATATAACTCATTGTTCCTGCCCGGCTCACTCTCTCACCTCGCTGCTGCGCCAGAAAGAGGCTGGGAGCCAAACCCGGGTTTGAATAAAGACTCTTTGCTTTTGCATCGGAAAAGGCTCCTTAGTGGTGGATTATTGGGGACTCTGAACTCTGGGCATAACACTCTCTGTCTCTCTCCCTTCCTTCCACTCTCTGAAAATCAGTGGGAACAGATCCTCAGGTGAGGACTGAAAAAAGGAGAAGAAGATGCACTCTGAGCACTGTGTCAGCTCATCGCTGTCCAAGAAGAGAGGGCAGTGTGAAGCTTTCACTCCGCGCATGGCCACCGAGGTCAGCAGTAACCAGCTTATAGAAATGCCCCGAAGGGACCTCCTCTAACAACGCTCCCTAAACCTGTCAGGTTCTGTGGGTTCAGACTGAGAATTGTACGTTCTGTGTTTCCACTCAAGGTTGTTGAAAAATCGTCTTTTGAAAGTGCATCCGTGGTTTTAAAAATACACATGGAGAGAAAAGGAAAAGATGCATTTTCTAAGAAAACCAAATGAAAGAACTTCTTCCTTTGTTTTGCTATTGGTTGCTTTGTTTTGTTTTATTTTGGTTTTGATTTTTTTTTAAATTTTTAAGACCGAACCAGCTTTGATGTGATGGGTGCACTGAGCATGTCAGGCAAAATGTTATCAAAAGAAGTCGTTTTGAAGCTACTCTTGGGGGAATATGCACTGTACTTTGATGTCGGACTGTCCTTGCCTTACATGAAAGTATCCGGTTTAGACAAAAATTCACTTTGACCCAGAAATGACAAACACACACAATGAATGTAAAAAAAAACCAACAAATCTAGACCATGGAACAGGGGACTTTGAACCCTTTGATTAAGGTCAGTGCAGACAACCTGACCATCTATTGCTTTTGAGAGAAGCCCCAATTTGTAAACTAGGAATCAAATGGTTTTCCTAGGCCTTCTGAGAAAAATAGCAAAACTGGAGGTTGGATCTCAAGTATTCTTTCGGTCCACGGAACTCCACTAAAATCCATTGCTCCTGCAAAAACAAATGGCCTCCTTGCTTGACTAAAAACTTCAAGCAATGAACTGAATATCTTGCTTGATTACAAATGTTAAGCAATTAACTGAATCTCTCTCTCTCTCTCTCTCAACAAAGCAATTGACAAGAAAATTAGAGCCACGTCATTCTTTTTAGGGACAGGAAATAATTGGCTACCCAGGGCTACCTTTTTTTCCCATATTTCTGTTTTGCCTGAAGCTAACTCCGACTCTGAGCACGGACCCCTATGCATGCTAAAGAATCCCCATCCTTTCTGATTATAATCAAACCCGCCCCACATTTCACATGTAAGATCTGAGCAACCACTGGCTAACAAATACGCCCTTTCAGTGAATCCCAGGCAGGTTTCCTACCTGACGTGATAGCAATAGATTCAGGTGATGTGGTGCCACAAACTCAGCCCTGTGGCTCTGCCCAGGGATTTTTTGGGGAGGATGGGCGGGGGGGGGGGGGGGGGGGGGGGGGGGCAGTTGGCCTAAAGGAAAAAGCTGCAGGAAGAGAGCTATTCTCTTCTTGCCTCTCTGTTCTCTTTTTTTCTTCAGAAGCAAATTCTTGTGGGCTCTGGTTCAGCCTGCAGGCATTTGTCTGGAAGGTGGAGGCACATCCTCCAGAGGGGGGAGGAGGGGAATAAACCACCCCCTCCCACCAGGGTGCACGGCAAGGGGTAGGGGTTCCAGGGGGGGGGATTAGGAACTAACTGGGGGTGCAGAAGAGGAAGCTTCATTTGTGTGCGCAGTCATTTGCTAAATGACAGCAGGCAGACCACCAGAGTGCAAACAGAAGCACAGGAGCAGGTGAGCCAGCAAGGGGACCTGGGGAAAGCGAGAAAGAAGCAGGATGGGGGTACAGGGCTGGGGTTCCCAGCCATTGCATTCTTTTCTAAAGAAAAAGAATGAGCATCCAGGAAAGGGGGGCAATGCACAGGGCGAGGAATCCCACTTAATGTTTCCTCATTCTGTGTTTTGTTTTTAAATATATTTTATTGATTTTTTACAGAGAGGGAGGGAGAGGGATAGAAAGTTAGAAACATCGATGAGAGAGAGACATCGCTCAGCCGCCTCCTGCATGACCCCTGCTGGAGATGTGACAGTAACCAAGGTACGTGCCCTTGACCAGAATCGAACCTGGGACCTTTTAATTCACAGGTCTATGATCTATCCACTAAGCCAAACCGGTTTTGGCAACTATGATTTAGTTTTCAAATTACTTTCCCCACACAAAGGAGAGAGTCAAACCATCTGCATCAGGATAGCTCCTATACCTTTTTTTTAAATATATATTTTTATTGATTTTTTACAGAGAGGAAGGGAGAAGGATAGAGAGTTAGAAACATCGATGAGAGAGACATCGATCAGCCACCCCCTGCATTCCCCCTACTGGGGATGTGCCTGCAACCAAGGTACATGCTCTTGACCGGAATTGAACCTGGGACCTTTCAGTCCGCAGACCAATGCTCTGTCCACTGAGCCAAACCAGTTTCGGCAGCTCCTATACCTTTAACTCCATATCAACCATGACAGCTTCCTCCCAGATCACAGAAAGCCCAAGACACTCCTAACTGACAAGGCTCCATATGTACTGAAGAATGAAGAAGTAACAAAACAGGATTATGGGAATGAGATTCTAATCTCAGTGCTCGCTTTTAAAAACCAAGAGATGAAATGAGTATCTCTTCCAATGTTATCTAAGCGAACCCCAATTGGCAGTGCATGTCCAATTTCACTTGCAAATAAGGCCCAAGAAGAGAAAAGGGAGACGTGAGCAAATCAGGACCCCTCCCTTCACCCCTTATTACCATAATCACCAGAATGGCCTATCCAGAGCCCTGAATCTCAGTACCGGAAGTCTCACCATCTGAGTCAGAGTCCTCTGTGGGGATTGGTTAGGAGTCATGATGATGAGTCGATGGGGATGCCCCTCTGATTCTGCTCAATGTCAGGAAGAACCCGCTTCCAGGGGCTACTCATGACCCTCCAACTGAGGAAGTCAGTGACTTTCAGTAACTTTGCCTCTCACAACACAGGGCTTCCTACTGGACAGGACTGGTTACACGGGGGCGGGGGGGGGGGGGGAGACTTGGAAACCATCCCCAAAAGTTGTCCTGCAGCCTGAAGAGTTGAATCAATTACGAGATGCATCCTCACTCACATATGCAAATGAAGGCTCTATCATGTGCCACAAAGGCGATATGAAACATGGACACACCTGGCTTTACCGATCTTGTCCCGGGTACTGTGCTGATGTGGAGGCTGCTTAGAACAGTGGTGAGTTCTGGGTACCAACTGCCACACCCTCGTTGACTGTTCATATTCCATCACTTTGTGTCTCCGTTTTCTCAGCTGGAAAAGGGATCAGTATGGCCCTTACTGATTGGGGTTGTCACGGGAATGAAGTGACTTAGTTCATGTGAAGGTGCCTAGGAGAACGCCAGGTGCATAATGAGCATTGATGAAGCATTAGCTGTTACTGTGATATATCCATCCTCTCCACAACATTAGGCAGTAGCTGTGTTTATTCCATTTTAAGAATTTAACTGGGGCCTAGGTTATATGTACAAAGGCAGGTGGAGGTTCAAATTCAAGTTTGTCAGATTTGAACAATTACTACACTGGTAATCATTGACTTTCTCACATTTTGGATACCGTACATGCTGCAAAAATTGATGCCAACATTTTAAAAAAGCAATATAAAGCATTTTTCACTTTTTTAAAGAAGACAAGAATATAGTAAACTGGACAGTTCATTGTTTATTTTAGTTTCTATGCACCGGCTCCTTTTAAGTCTCCTGTCTCTTTATCTTTCTCTCTTCTGCCTGTTTCTCTGGCTAATGATAAAATGATCTGACAAAACACAAAATTCAAATTATGTACCATTGCCTTAAATTGTTCCAGTTCATTTAACTCACCGGGAGCATTCATTACAGCTAATTATGGTAACAGATTTGTATTATTCATCAGTATTTTTTCATGTTGTAACGATCACAACTTTTAGAAATTCTGGTCACCGTGAGTCACCACTCATGCTTGTCAGGGATTTTTTTTTCTTCCCTTTCCCCTCGCAGAACATTTAGATGCTCATTAGCATCCATATATCCATAGGTTGTTACTATTCACATCCCATGCGGCCCTTGTGGGGCATGCAGAGTGACTTCAGAAACACAGCAATTCTCAGACCTAATGACAAACCGACGCTCTGCCTAATTTTAGAAAATCAAATTAACGACCTCTGATCACACGTACAGCCAGCTTCACCATGTTAACCATGTCAGGTTCAGGACTTTAGGTGGAGTGAGATGCATCCGTACCTCATCACTATGCAGCAAATGCATTTCTTTAAAAGAGCCTCCTTCTACCAAACCGGTCAGCAGGGCAAATGTAAGCATTCCCGGGGAACAGAGACATGAGCAAAAAACTCTCCATTAGGCAGGGAAGTGCATCTACATGATCAGAGATTAGAATCAGAATGTAATTGAGTACAAATCTCAGGCTGCGTGAAGCAAATCTTATTTCATTCTTTTCTTTAGATCAGCTTGGTTTGGGTGGTGGAGTGTTTCATTTCTCGTCTGGCTCGTAGGCATGTCAGATGTCCTTTGGAAGTTCGTGGAGAGCTGAGGGCACCTGAAGGGCAAATCCTACCCCTTGAGATTGTGCCAGGAAGGGGGTCTGATTCAGTGCTGACCTGTCACCAACAGTGTGGTTCCTGTGCCATGTCCAGAACAGAATTCTTTGACGTGGTTGGGAGTCCTGGATGTAAGGTATATCTTGGGCAGTTTCTCTCGGGTGCTGCTCCCTCTTCAGGTGCTGCCTTAAAGGTGCCAGTCCCGCTACAGCATCCACTTCTTGGGGCCCTTCTGTGCAGTAATTCACCAAGAGGCCATCTCTTCCCCACACTCTCATCTTCAGAAATGTCCTCCAGCTGCATGGCATTTATCTAAATGTTCATGAATCCTACATGTGGCACCACAAGCTCCGAGCTGCTCTCTGAGCTACAGCCTCTATGCTTTCCCCATATCGCTTTGTATGCATCTAATAAACACTCACAACATTGTATGCTAAACAAGAACACTGATTAGCTTACCGAAACCTGTTCCTTTAAAGCAGTGGTTCTCAACCTTCCTAAGGACGCAACCCTTTAAGACAGCTCCTCATGTGGTGGTGACCCCCAACCATAAAATTATTTTCGTTGCTACTTCATCACTGTCATTTTGCTACTGTTATGAACTGTAATGTAAATATCTGATAGGCAGGATGTATTTTCGTTGTTACAAATTGAACATAATTAAAACATAGTGCTTAATCACAAAAACAATATGTAATTATATGTTGTGAAATATTTATTTCTAATGACAAATAAATGAAATATTTGTCTTGAATCATGGTGTAGCATGGGCAACAGTCTTCATAGGACAACATAAACTACATGGCTACACTTTGATACACGAGGAGCGGTCTATTGGTTCCTAAGACCATGGGAAATAGGTGTTTTCCGATGGTCTTAGGCGACCCCTGTGAAAGGGTCATTCGATCCACAAAGGGGTCGCGACCCACAGGTTGAGAACCGCTGCTTTAAGGGGTCCACATTTCTGTAAATGGCGCCCCATAACTCACTCATTAAGTTAACCCCAAGAATCATCCTTGGTTGCTTTCTTCCTTTCCCGCAGCTCAGCAACCTCTCAGCAAAACCTGGAACACTGCCTCTGACTACCTGGTCCATCACCACCATAAAACCCTAGCCTAATCTCTATCATCCGACACCTGGACATCTAACCCCTTGTCTCTCAGCCTTGACCCTTGCCTCTCACACTCCATTCTCTCGGCAAGGCAGGCTGACCTTTCTAAAGCACAAATCAGATCATGTCAAACCTGCCAGTTACTTCGCATTACATTTAAAATACAAACAGTCCCGCCCTGCAAAAACCACAGGACCTGGCCTCTGACTTCCTCATCTACCACTACGACGCTTCCCTTCACCCCGTCATCCACAGGCTTCCGCCATGGCGGCCTTCTTCCTGTACGTTCATCAAGGTTATGTACTGGATTGTTGACATTTATTGCTACAGGTGTTGTCATGGAACACTCCACAGCAGTGGTTCTCAACCTGTGGGTCGCAACCCATTTGGAGGTCGAATGATCCTTTGACAGGGGTCGCCTAAGACCATCAGAAAACACAGATATTTACATTACGATTCATTAACAATAGCAAAATTACAGTTATGAAGTAGCAACGAAAATAATTTTATGGGTGGGGGTTACCACAACATGAGGGAGGTATGAAAGGGCCGAGGCATTAGGAAGGTTGAGAACCACTGCTCTATAGGTATTCTTTCATTTAATCCTCATGACAGCTTTTAAATTAGCTATTTTTATTATTGTTATATGACCAGTGAAAAAATAAAATAAAAAGTGCTTAGAAACATGACAGTACAGGGTGAGAGAAATAGAAGGAAAAGAATTAAGATAAAGATCCCAATAGGATCGCTCCTAGGTCAGGCGCTCTTGGTCAGATGTGTTTGCCACACTGCAAAGCTTTCTGCCACACATGGTCAGTCTTCCTGCCCGCCCTGGCTTCAAGGAAGACACACTTCTAAAAGCTGGGCATCTTTCACTCAGGCAATTAGAAATACTTCCAGGCAAATCGATCAGTAAAATACCTGGATAAAGTGATGTGTTACCGGAATGACTAAGTGTTCAGTAGTATTTTCCTGCTGCTTCTCTGAATTGACAGGTCATATCAGTCAGAAGAAATTGGCAGCCCCAATAAACAAAGCATAAATTGTTTCTCTGTGCTCTTTCCAAGAAAACATTAAAAAATCACCCACTGCAAAGCTCATTTGCCCTATTTGCTGCTTCGCTGAAGACTGATGCAAGACAAGCAGGGAGAAATCAGCTTTATTTAGCAACTAATTCATTAGAGTTTACTAGGCACTTCACTGCTATTAAGTAGTTTAATCATATTAACAGTCCTTGAGGCACATTATTGACCCCATTTTACAGATGAAACTGATTGGCTTAAGAGGTTAAGTCACGGAGAGCAAGACAGACAGTGAGGGAATGCTGAAGCCAGAATCACTTAACACCACTCAAGCTCTTGGTCACAGCACTACACTCTTGAACCTCAGACCCACCGTAGGCAGATAACACACCTCAGCTCATGGTGGCCCCTTTGGACATTCCATTGGCCTGGAAATACCAACCAGCTTGAAGTCATTCGGTAAAGCGGTGGCCAAGACAAGGAGATGATTCTGCAGAAGAGATCTGGAAGGACTACAGCTCAATATTTACAGAATCATTCTCTGTCCAGCAGGCCAGTCTAGCTCAGATGATGCAAGAGAGATGTGGTATTTTATTCATTTTTCCACATGCTTGTGTTTTCCTTCCTTCGCTCAAAATTACTGTGAGGATGACATGGTAGTTAAGAGTACAGTCATTGGAATGAAACAGAGTTAGGAGCAGGTGGTCCATGCTCCTATGTTTACAAGCTGAAGTTGCCACATTTTCTTTCTCCATCCATCCATCCATCCATCCATCCATCCATCCATCCAAGGACAGTTAGGTTGTTTTGTTATCTTGAGTACTGTGAATAATGAACAGGGTGTGCATATAGCTCCTCCAGATACCACTTTCATTTCTTTAGGATGTATACCCAGAAGTGGGATTGCTGCATCCTGTGGTAGTTACAGTTTTCAATTGTTTTAGGAGCCTCCATACTGTTTTCCAAAATGGCTGTACCAATGTACATTCCCACCAAGAGTGTACAAGGATCCCTTTTTCCACATCCTTACCAATATTTGTTATTTCTTGTCTTTTCTATAACAGCTATACTAACAGGTGGGAGGTGACCTTTCACTGTGGTTTTGATTTGCATTGTCCTAATGATTAGTGAAGTTTTCCCCTTTTTTTAAGAAGGCATCTATTATATAGCGTATTTATATGCTGATATAAACAACCCAGCAAAGAGGAGAAGATTAATAGCACAGGAAAATGAGGACAGGATTGTTGGAACTTTCCCTAAAGCAGAGGAGATGGGATGGGATCCAGTGCACGAGGGAGGGGTTGGCCTCCCAGAGAAATATGGATGTTCCATCCACAGTGATGGGAGGGAATGCAGAGTGAAATGGGCTCGCATCCAGAGGAAACAGAAGGGCTGAATCTTTCTTTCTGATTCCTTTTGATGTTTTCCTGCAACAGAGAGCACATTTCATAACAAAGACATGGGGTGGGGAGTGAGTGTAAAAGGCTGAGGAAAGCGAGAAGATAGAAAATGGTCATCTTGGATATAAGATAAATGGTCTAGAGGTGGTTGATCGAACTACCCTTGGTGGGCCAAATCCACCCAACTGCTTGGTTTTGTAAACACTTTGGTTGGAGAGCAGCCACATCCCTTCATATGCGCACTATCTATGGCTGCTAGATGACTGAACGGTGATAGAAAACGTATGACCCCCAAAGCTTAAAATACTTTCTACCCGCCAACCCCTGGTCTAGAGAGTTGAGTTGGATTTTGAAAGAGTGCTAAGGGTCACAAGATCTTGGTCATATATTTAAAGAGATTAATAAATATAAACGTGACTATGTGTGGAGGTGGAAGGATGGGGAAATCGTCTCCATACATCAACTGTTCAGGTACAAGAGTAGAAGAGAAAAAGAGTTGCAATTAACCAGGGTGGGTATTCAGCCAGATCAAGGAAAAGAAATGGAGAGGGATTGATGGGGGATAAAGGGCAGAGTAATGGATTTTGGAATCGGTGCTAATTAAAAAGGGAAGAGAAACAGTAAGATGAAGTATCAGTGGATCTTAGGTCTTCATGGGCCTCCGGAAATATTAAACCAAAGTATTTATGGAAATGAGCACTAAAAGCAGCAGAATAAAGACAATTCTTGAAATGAAAATTATGGACCCGTTGCCAGTTAAGTAATGAAAAAGAAAGTGAATCATTAAAGGGAGATAAATATAAAATAACACAAATGTAATATTCGCTCTTCAGAAATAATATCCCATACAAATATAAGAGATTATTTCCAATCTTCTGGATCTGAATTTTTGCACAGAGTATAGCATTTCTATTTTGGGAGCACATTTGGAAAGCTAAGCAGTGAAGAGCTTCCCTTGTTTGTCTAGTTTCCAAGAGATTGGTGAAACTGCATTAGGAAGAGGAAAAATGAAAAACAGGTAGGAGAAAGTATACGCGCTTTCAATGTACGTCTTATTAATATTCCATCTCTCCGGGGAAATGGCTGTGACTGAAAGACACTCCCCAGGATTACTGTCCCTGGAACGGCTGAGATGACAGATAGAAAGCAGAACCTGCAGATTTCACTGTTTCCCCACGCTGTTGATGAAATGAGGCCCGGGCTGAGTTATGGGAGGTTTTTCGGGTCTTTCCAAACTAAACATAGTTTGTCAGTTTTCAAAATCATAAAGAATGAACCATCTTCCTACCCTCACCCCTGACCCCACGCACATAGCTTTTTCTTTTTTTAATCATTGTGTCTCTGACATCAAACACTTGAAACGGGGAGATGGCTCATCTTAGCTGACTTCGTCCATGCTCGCCATCCTTCCCGACCCACCTTCAAAGTTATGAACACATTCCAAACTGATTAAATGGGTCACAGCCTCTTGGAGGGGCCAAAGCCAGCTGGTTCTAGTCAATTGTATTCCTTCCAATTGGCAAACGATAAATGGGGTGCGTGTTTTTTTGCTCAGAAGGTTGACTCTGCAGTTGGTGATTGATGACTTGATATTATGCTTTTCAGGCTGGGGTAACAGCTCACCCCAACCAGGATCCATGAATCTATCTAGATCTTGGGTTAGCCCACCTGCCTAGCACAAAACACTGCATGTGAGTGGATTTGTAAATTCAGTTATAAGTTCTAGGAAACGTTTACCAATTTACACACACACACACACACACACACACACACACCAATATATTAGTTATGAAGAAATAGAGATGAAAAGGAGATAGTAGTCCATAGACATAACAGTCTACTGGGGTGATAGGAAAATCCTATGTAATAAAGAGCTCATGTGCTAATTAGACCAGAAGGTGGAACAACCTTTCTGAAGGACGGTGTGAGGGGAAGAAAGGGAGAGCACAAGGCGGGCTGAGGCAGCCAGGGCTGTGAGGGTCTACCTTTGCACCACTTTCATGCACCAGGCCTCTAGTAGATAATAAAAAGTTAAGTTTGATAGGTAATAGATTGAATCATTCAAAAGGAAAATAAAAGAGAAACATCTAACTCAGCTCAGAACAGGGTTTCACAATCTCAGCTACTGACATGTTGAGCTAGAAGATTCCTTGTGGTAAGGGCTGTTGTATGTATTATAGAATGTTTACCGGCATCACTGACCTCTACCCAGGAGATGCCAACAGCACCCCCCAAAATTATGACAACCAAAAATACTTTCAATTATCTTTAAAGG
The DNA here is from genome assembly GCA_004026805.1 of Lasiurus borealis. Classification (NCBI taxonomy): domain Eukaryota; kingdom Metazoa; phylum Chordata; class Mammalia; order Chiroptera; family Vespertilionidae; genus Lasiurus; species Lasiurus borealis. Next base: position 37,916 of record PVJN01002935.1, on the reverse strand, counting down.
GGCAGAAACACAAAATCTCAGGACCACTGGACTAGAACATCAGAGAAGGTTACAAAGATAAGATTACACCAGAACTGGATCTCTAAGCATAAGCAGTCCTTTCCCCGATAAATACAATAAAATTTTTCTAAAGAAAAGGAAACAGTAGATGAAGAGATGGCATAGCCAGGGGATTGTAAGTACCTGCAGTTTAGACAAAGAACAGAGCATATAAAGGTAGACTACAAAGGTAGACTGGACCCATATTCATCAAAACATTCACAATAAGAATATATGTTGGCAGTTCCAAAACAAGGAATATTAACAAAATTACTTATGCAGGTATTAAAAGTGTAGACATCTGATCTCAGTCTTATTAGATAAGAATCTCTAAGAGTAGGGCCCAGGAATGCATATCTCTTAAAAGCTCTTTATTTAAGGAATTATAAGTCTTGTTACTCAATGTTTGGGGACCTATTAGACATGCAGAATTTCAAGAAAACCTATAAAATTCATAATCTGCAATATCACAAGACCCCAAGTGATTCTTATATATGTTCTAGTCTAGAGGAAGTCTTTCAAAAACACAGAAGTAAATACCATTAATGACCACCAAATATACAATAGGCATTTTAGGCACGGTTAAGCTATAAAGGGAACTTCTTACATAAAAACAGGTACCATTGACTTACTCCTTTCAAGTTTGTCCCACATAGTAAATCAAAGATTTATTGTTAATAATATTAAATAAGACCAGCTTTCATAAAATCACGTGGTAAAGCAAGAGAGAGGGTGCATGTCACCATTGATCATAAAATAACCTCTTATGATCCTCAATTCAACCCTGATATAAATCTGTATCTCTTAGAATAAAATAAAATTATTAAAAAACCTCAATATTTTAGAGCCAATGAAAGGCCTAGGGGAATTTACTCAATGCTGAAATAATGAAAGGAAATGGGTATTACTTTTAAAGAGTATTTCATGTTTGTCATTTCAGATTAATATACTTTAATTCCAGGCTGAACTGGAAATTTAACTTACAGACAATGGAGAGACAGCTGACTATAGAAACTAGTAATGACCATTTGGAGGACATTTGCAAATTGCCCAATACTGTACTAACATTTCACGTGAGTAATGATTTGTCACAGGAATTATTACTCCATTTCACAGTTGAAAAAAAAAAAACTGAAATGCTGAACAGGAAGGATGATAGCCTCAGAGCTAAAAAGCATTAGAGTCTGAGTATAATCCCCCATCATCTGAATTCCTGCCCCAGGCTCCTGACCACTGTAATTTAAACTTAATTGTAAGAAGACACATATCTAAGCCATAACCATACCGCTCTGAAGGCTTAAAATCATAAAAGGTCTGAGCCGGTTTCTTCAACTTTAAGACAGAATCAGTATTATCTGTGGAAGCAACTTAAGTGCCCATCAGTAGGTAGCTGGATAAAGAAGATGTAGTAATTATACATCAGACTATTGCTCTATCATTAAAAAGAACATATAGCGATTTGTGACGACATGGATGGACCTTCAAATCCTTAGCAAGTCTGTCCTCTCTGCTATGAGATATGCTAGATGCCACTCAGGAACAGGTCAATTGTCCAGGTTGTTAGATGTCCCTTAAATGGCTCTGAGTAAGAGCTGTGGGGACAGGAGAGAGAAAGTCTCCTGGGCACACAAGATGTGAACACCTAGCTAAAGATACCTTAAAAAAGACTAACCTCTTTCCAGATGTCTGGCTGCCTCTTTAAACGGAAAGGCAGAGATGTGAGATAAAATGTTATATTAAGGATCTCCTCTGCAAAGTGGAAACTGACATTTTCTTCCATTTTAATTGGTTACGCTCTTTGACAGCTATCAGAAGAATTATTCAGTGCTGCTACACTTCACATAGGGAGGCGAGGCAGAGCAAAATCTGCCCGGGTCTTTCCTGCCAGCGGTAAAGGAGACTGAATTAAGACAGAGTAGTGGTTAAGAGAACAGACTGAGGTTGGACTGGGTGGGAGGAGTAGTGGTTAAGAGAACAGACTGAGGTTGGACTCATTGGGTGTGAATCCTGACACCACTCCTTGAATGAGTAATTCTGTGCCTCATTCATAAAATGGGGATAATTAGACATAACTTATGGACTAAAGCAATGCTCGGCAAACTCATCAGTCAACAGAGCCAAACAACAACAGGACAACAATTGAAATTTCTTTTGAGAGCCAAATTTTTTTAAACTTAAACTTCTTCTAACGCCACTTCTTCAAAATAGACTTGCCAGGCCATGGTATTTTGTGGAAGAGCCACACTCAAGGGGCCAAAGAGCTGCATGTGGCTTGGGAGACGCAGTTTGCCGACCATTGGACTAAAGAATTCACGTAAAGTCCTTTGAACCCAATTGACAAACAGGGCACACAGGCCATAGCATGTGGTATATCTGCCTGTAGAGTGACTTATAAGCCTGTCTCTGTACTAGACTCTGAACATTTGAGGGGATTAAAGATATCTTCATTGTATCTGGGACCTTAACTCACCGCTGGTGCTCAGTAAATGTTTGGACAAACATGTACACATCAATACATGTACTCCCAAGGCTGAGCAAAGTCACAACAGATGGATTCCCTGGGAATGATTCTCCTAGAGAAGTTTCTGGATCAGGACTGTATCAGCTTGTGAACTATAACCCCTTCCCTCGTGATATATTCGCATGTGATGTCAACTAATATCAGGATCAGAACAAACTGACTTGGCCAAAAGCAGTCAAAACAACTGATGCCGCTGTTTCAGGATGCTGTCAGCTGGATGAGTCCTGCCATCCCAAGTGTCTTTTTCACACACTTCAGGCAAAGTCGTGGAGGCGTGCATTTCACTGCACAGTCAGGTCCATAAGAATGGGAAGCAGGACAAAAGGCAGCTGAGGATTAGCCAGAGGGAAATGATTCTTCCATGATTTCTCTAATTCAGCATTTCATAATACCGAGTCTTTACTTGACTGAGCTGTGCACATGCTGCCTTTACTAAGGGTGCAGATAAGAAGTTGTGAGCCAGTGCAAGCAAAGTATAGACACCTGTGTTGAAATAAAAACAGCTTCTTTTAAAAAATATATATATATGTATTATTGATTTTTTACAGAGAGGAAGGGAGAGGGATAGAAAGTCAGAAACATCAATGAGAGAGAGACATCGATCAGCTGCCTCCTACACGCCCCCGACTAGAGTTGTGCCCGCAAGCAAGGTACATGCCCCTGACCGGAATTGAACCTGGAATCCTTCAGTCCGCAGGCCGACGCTCTATCCACTGAGCCTAACTGGTCTCGGTGCAAACAGCTTCTTATTATCACCCTACCGAGTTTAAACATACATCTCAGGAGGTAGGTGTGTATGTTGAAAGCACTTACCATAAGGTCTACTCTTAACCAGTTTTGAAGTGCACATAACTGCACTGTTAACCATGCCCACTATGTTGAACAGATCTCTAGAACGTATTCATCTACCATAACAATAACTTTGTATCCATTGAATAACAAGTTCCCATGAAAAAAGACAAAAACTAAGAGACATCTGGAAACTCTGCACTTGTTAAATATCTCCTACCTTGATAGTGGTTAGGCTCCCACAGGTGTTTGCAGATGTCCAAATCATCAAGTTGGTACATTAAATAGGTGTAGTCCTTTGTATGTCTATTATGCTATCTAATGAAAGAGTAATATGCAAATCAGCCATCACTCTGGCACACCCATAAGCCACGCCCACCAGCTAATCAGGAGCGAGTATGCAAATTAACCCCAACCAAGATGGCTATGGCTTGGGTTTCTCTGGTAATGGAGGAAGCCAAGCTTTCAGCATACTCTGGTTGGCCCAGGCCTCCATTCCAGGCTACAAAGTTTCAATTATAAAAGACATATAAATCCCAACAAAAATGGTGGCAGCCACAGAGCTGGAGAGAGCAGGAGGCTAGGGTTGCCTCTGGCAATAGAGGAAGCCAAGCTTCTATAGCCCTGGCCTACCTTGGCCTCCGCTTAAGGCTACAAAGTTTCAATTATAGAAGATAAATAAATCCCAACAGAAATGGCTGCTACCACGAAGCAAGCAGAAGGCTTGGCTCCACTCCAGGCTACAAAGTTTCAATTATAGAAGACAAATAAGTTCCAGATACCACTAGGAGGCATGGCCTGCCTGCAAATCACCACTGGCCCCTCACCCAGGTCACCCCACACCCCAAGAGAACCCCAAACCTGATCCAGGACATCCTTCAGGATAAACCAGCTAACTCCCACCCATGCACTAGGCCTCTATCCTATCTAATAAAGAGTAATATGCAGGTTGACCATCACTCCAATACACAAGATGGCTGCCCCATGTGGTCAAAGATCCTGTCCCTATGTGGACATAAGATGGCTACCACAAGATGGCCAGCAGGGGAGGGCAGTTGGGAGGGTCCAGGCCTGCAAGGGAGGAAAGTTGGGGGCAATAAAGCCTACAGGGAAGGGCAGTTAGGGGTGACCAGGTTGGCAGAAGAGGGAAGATGGGGGTGACTGGGCCTGCAGGGGAGGGCAGTTGAGGGGGACCCAGGCCTGCAGGAGAGAGGAGTTAGGGGTGACCAGGACTGCAGGGGAGGGCAGTTAGGGGCAAACAGGCTCAGGGAAACAGTTAGACATCAATCAGGCTGGCAGGGGAGTGGTTAGGGGTAATCAGGCTGGCAGGCAGAAGTGGTTAGGAGCATCAGGAAGGTAGGTAGGTGAGCAGTTGGGGCCCAGCAGTGTTGGATTGTGAGAGAGATGTCCACCGGATAGGGCCTAAATGGAAAGTCAGACATCCCTCAAGGGGTCCCAGAATGGAGAGGGTACAGGTTGGGCTGAGGGACAGACCTCCCTCCCTCCCTCCCTCCCTCCCTCCCTCCCTGTACATGAATTTCATGCACCAGGCCTCTAGTATCTCAACAAAACTCTTAAAATTAAATGTTTAAATTACTGGTTTTTTGTTTGTTTGTTTTTATAAAGACTAAGAAGGACCTGGCTGATGTGTCTCAGTGGTTAAACATCAACCATGAACTAGGGGGTCATGGTTCGATTCCCATCAGGGCATATGCCTATGTTGCAGGCTCAATCCCCAATGTGGGACCTACAGAAGGCAGCCAATTAATGATTCTCTCTCATCATTGATGTTTCTCTCTTTCCTTCTCCCTTTCTTTCTAAGTCATAAAAATATATTTTTAAAAAAGACTAAGAAAGGACATACTACGTAGTAACCAAGGAGATCAATAAAAAGAAAAGAAAAAAAGCATAAGATAATTGAATGCTGAAATCAGCAGAAAGGACACATTCTTAGAAATAAACAAAGCAACAGAAACCTTCTTTGGGATAGAGCATCGGGTTGAGTGAAGATCCCACAGCTCCATGACAAATCACCGCTACAGGGTTTCCTTCGAAATTATGTCTGACCCGCCCTGCTGTTCCCCTCAGTGTTAACCTCCAGGCACTGCTCGGCAAGACATTAGATATAACAAGATAAGGAGAGGAATCCCCAGAACTGCTTAGTGCAGACAAGTGAGACGGCAATTAATAAGAAGCTGGCAGTGTATTACAGGGGAAAAATGTGCTTAATGAGGCTATCTGATAATTACCAAGATGTCGTAGGCACAAAGCAGGACACAGGGCAGCCTACTTAGATGTTTGTTAATTTGGCCCGAGTGGGAAACAGGAGACTGTGTTCCTAGAGCTGCTGATGCCGGAACGACTTTATTGGTGTCGCTTCTCAGGAAGAAACTCCAGCACTTTCCTTCAAAGCCTCTCCCTGAACATTAGAAATGAGTCGCAAGTGTCCAAAGTCTGTGAAAAGCTTAAAGCGTAGTTTGAATCATGAAAAAGGGTATGGCCAATACCCCAGGGCCAGCCTGTGAGTATTTTAGGCTTTACAGACCTCACAGCCTCTGTCAAACTGGTGTGGCTGTGCTACCAGAAAGTTCATGTATCATCATGGAAATTTGAATTTCATCGAATTTTCACATGGCACTGGTGGTATTCTTCTTCGAATTTTATAAGCCATTTAAAGGTGTGAAGCTATTCTTATCTCACAGGCCATTCAAAAACAGGTGGCAGGTTGGATTGGGTCAAGGTCTGCAGTCTGCTGACTCCTAATGCACACTCGCTCTAGGGAGTGACAGAATTACAGGATCAACGTGTGTGTGTGTGTGTGTGTGTGTGTGTGTGTGTGTGTGTCCATAAGTGTCATCTAGAGTTATTTTTTTTTGCTTTTAGACCTAATTGGTTTGGACTACTTTTCCAAGAGGAGGAAAGCCAAAAGCCATGGTCTTCTCTTTCTCTCTCCCTCTCTCTCCCTCTTTCTTTGAGTGTACATGCCTCTTTTCTCTCTATCACATCTATCACTGTCTCTCTCTCTGTTCCTCTCCCTCCCCAGGCCAGCACTGACAATCTCTCATTTATACCCATTCATCCCTCAGTCCACCCCAATAACAATACAGTGCAATTTAGCAATCTCATTTGCTGACCTATATTTGCTAATGTTTTAAGTCGTGGGGAAAATTTTAAAAATATGTCTTGCGTCATGTGAAAATTATGTTGAATTCAAATTTCTATGACAATAAGTAACATTTTTTAAACAATCCAGGAATTACGTTATAATAAATAAGCTTTTATAGGTAGTGTAGGGAAGGAAGTTCTTAGAAGCAGACAGTCCTGCATTTATTTAAGTTTGAGACCCACTAAATAAGTAGTACATATAAATCATTTCTAAGCAACACACGTAAGTTTCAAGGTAATTTAACAACATTTTTAAGAAGAATAAATTGAGTCTTATTTTAATTAAATCACTTACTCAACATGTAAACCTGGTAAATGACACAGCACAGGACAGCTAAGGATTTAGATAAAAATATGATCAAAGCACTTAGGACAATAGTATCTCCCAAAATACAACTTAGAGTTTGAAAAAAAAAATCATGATTTTCCCATTCAACTATTTAGTTGATAATATTGATTATTTTGTGTAAACCATAATAAATTGCATTTGAGAGACTATTCTTTCTATACACACAGATAACTGGTAAACTCAGAAAATTCTGCTAAATAAAATATTTTTTGCAAGCCTATTTTTCTAGATTACATTGTATAAATTTAAACTCAAATATTCTCACAGGTTCATTATTCTCCATTCAGAGTATATTTTCTTCAACAAATACTTTTATGCACTCAGATTCATCAAGTAATTTCTCTATTCACATTTTAATGTTTTGAAATTAGGAGCTGCAAAATTATGCCTCATCAATTTAATTTCATTCTTTTATTAAATATCAGTGTAAGCAAGGAACAATGACAACTTTATTGCATAGTTTTTCACCAACTTAAGGTGTTTCAAGCACAAATAGGTAATTTAAAATTACATCCTACATATTATTTGAGCACACGCTATTTAATTTGCTAAATTCCTATTTTGATTTTGTTTCAATTAATGTCAGTGATTTCTCATTTGCAGGTTTTGTTTTCAATAATTACAATTCACTAAAACTGTCAATCTGAAGCTTTGTGGATTTCATTTACCTGATTAAAGTATTCCAACAGATTTTTATTTTTAAAAAAGTATCCAGAATGTATAAAATTCCATTAAAGTAAATACATTTCAGAAACCATAAATTTCAATGTAGGTTACATTGACGACATTCACAGGAGCTATTTTAAGGCTCAAACTTTTCTGAAATCTCATTGGTGATGGATAGCAATGAGCAGTGTGTATACTGCTGATAAATTTTTAAATGTATTTGAAATTAGGATAAAATAAAAATAACACAATTTACCATCTTATCCATTTTAAATATACAATTCAATAGTGATAAGTACATTCACACTGTTGTGCATGTACCAATCTATAGAATTACTTCATTTTGCAAAAATGAAAATCTATGCATGTTAAATAACAACTCCTGTTTCCTCCTCCAGGGACTGAGAACCAGCATTCTACCTCTGTATTCATGAATTTGACTACTATATTTCATATAAGTGGAATCATACAGTAGTCCTTTAAAAAAAATAATGGCTTGTTTCCACGGAGAATAATTGCCTCAAGGTTCATCTATGTTGATGTATGAGAATGTCCTTTCTTTGTATGACTAAATAATATAACATGTTCATATTCCACTGACAAAGACTCTTTCCTTGACCAAACTTTAGTCAGGCTCCTCTGAGCCCTCTTGTCAACTAGGCCTTCACCTAGGTCCCTGTCCTTACTGGGCCTGCATAGCCCACTTTCGGCAAGAATCATATAAATGACCCACAGTCCTTGGAGCCACATATAAAAACACAAATGGAAATCTTCAAATGTGATTTAATCTCTGTTCACATTAACTTAATTGAGCAACATCATTGTCTAGATGCTGTCCACATTGCATTTTGAACCCTGCTTTACCATCTGGATGTTCTAGTTCCTGAAACAGACAACAAAATTGACCTGGGTGTGTTTTGTTCTCTTGATTTCTATAGCAACCGTGAGCTCAGCACACTTTCAGTTTAGGCCTGTTGTTCTATTCACCAATGGGAAGGACCTCACTACCTTAAGGATCCTTTGGGTCAAAAATGCCCCAAGAGGTGTGAATTTGTTCCTAGTCTATTTGAAAGTCAAGATCACGAGAAGGAGACTTAGAAAGAGGATTTGGGTAAAATCAACAAGAGGAAATGGAGTCCCTGCCAATCACACTGAGAAGTGCTGGCACGGCTAGCCCATACCTGAGCTTTGTAGGAAATCAGAACCCCGAATCAGCTCAAAATCCCCCTCTTCCTTCCTGGCCCTCTCAGACCTGAGCCCATGCAGTAAGCAACATACTTTAATAGACAGAAGCCAGATAGAGAGATTACATGAGTCATTCTTTTATAACAGTTTGTGTTATAATAAAATATAAAAATAAATGGTTTCCGAGACCGGTTTGGCTCAGTGTATAGAGCGTCGGCTTGCGGACTGAAAGGTCCCAAGTTCGATTCCGGTCAAGGGCATATACCTTGGTTGCGGGCACATCTCCACTGTGGGGCGTGCAGGAGGCAGCTGATAGATTTCTCTCTCTCATCGATGTTTCTGACTTTCTATCTCTCTCCTTTCCTCTTTATAAAAAATCAATAAAATATATCTTTTTAAAAAATAAAATAAGTAAATAAATGGCATGTGTGGTGGGAGACTCCCACAGATTGCCTTGGAGCCATACAAAGAACCGCAATTTCTGCTCCCACATTTCTGAACCTAGCATTTATCAAAGCACCCCCTTACCTACCTGTCTGGGGGCTCTCTCGGGGTCTACTGCTTTCCCACTCTTGTCATTGTAAATCCATGTTACTAACCCCAGTGGATTTTCCTTGGCTCGTTTGTGGAGTGTGTGGAGCCAGCACGGTTTGGCTTTAACTCTTAGTCCCCGCTAAAGCTGAAGTCCTTAAGAGGTGCCCGTGGACACTGAGAGGAGAAAGAATGTACTGGAGCGTTCCGGTCACCTAGGTTTGCATGAGTCTGGCTGATGTGCACAGAGAGAAAATGGGGAAAGAGGAAAGAGGAAATGTCTGTCATGTCATGTTGTACTTCACAGTTTCCGTTTTCCTCCTGGCAAATAAGAACAAAGATACTTTATAAATCCTCAGACTGACTCCAGGCTTCGTGTTTAATGAGGTAAAGGATACTCAGTCACTTTTTAAAGCACTGCACAGCTGGAATAAAATAACCCATGTATTAGCAATTTGCATGCTCTCTATGCAACTGGTGATATTTGTACTGAGTGTTTAAACAAATTTAGGCAGATAGACAGACACACTCATTGGTTTAAAAATGTCCCTGGCCGAAACTGGTTTGGCTCAGTGGATAGAGCGTCGGCCTTCGGACTGAAAGATCCCAGGTTCGACTCTCGTCAAGGGCATGTATCTTGGTTGCAGGCACATCCCCAGTAGGAGGTGTGCAGGAGGCGGCTGATCGATGTTTCTCTCTCATCGATGTTTCTAACTCTCTATCCCTCTCCCTTCATCTCTGTAAAAAAATCAACAAAAATATATATATTTTTTAAAAAATGTCCATGGTCCTTATAGTGAGCAGCATAAGCCTCTGAACAAGTCTGAAATTGTATTTGACTGAATTCTCTCATTCTAGTAAAGACATCCTCACATCACTCTGTAGCCCTATTTTAGAGGTTTTGATGTAATTTCTTTATCTTTCCTCTCTTCCCTCCATATGCGAAAAATAGAAATCTTCAAATGTCATTTAATCTCTCTTAAAATCAGTTGAGCAGACATCATTGTTCTGGATGCAGTAGCATTTTGAACCCTGCTTGCAAAGAAGTCACAATATTTTTTTAATATATTTTATTGATTTTTTACAGAGAGGAAGGGAGAGGAAAAGAGAGTTAGAAACATCCATGAGAGAGAAACATCGATCAGCTGCCTCCTGCATGCCCCCTACTGGGGATGTGCTCGTAACCAAGGTACATGCCCTTGACCAGAATCGAACCTGGGACATTTCAATCCCCAGGCTGACGCTCTATCCACTGAGCCAAACCAGTTTCAGCAGAAATAACAATATTTTAGAGAAAAAAACAAACAAGTGATTACTGCAAGTTGACAAGTAGCCATAGAGCAGGTGGGTTTCTTGCCGTTGGCTATCCACAGATTATTGGAAAATTTCACAGAGGAGTTATGCCTGAGGTGGAATTTGAAGGATGAATGGAAATTCCAACCCATCAGGAATCCATGAGTAGCTCAACATGGCTGTCGGATAACAAACATTGTTTTGAGGGGACCGGATGGGGATTTGTTGGAGAGAAAACTGAACAGATGGGTGAGGGGAGATCAGGAAGGCCTAATATGTGACGCTAAGAAGATTGGACTTCACTCTGAAGTGAATTGAAGGCCTTTGTCCCATTTTAATCAGAGGAGAAATTTGATCAGATTTTATTTCAAAAAGCAAGTTACATGATGCTAAATTAAATTGAATTAAGACTGGAGACCGGGGGATTCACTCAAGATAGACTGAAGACCCAAGCAAAAAAGTATTCAGGGCTTGAATTAAAGTGGGGATTAGAAATATCAGGGGTTAGGGAGAGGGATAAACTAAAGAGGTAATTGGAGAGTAGAATCCACAAGTCTACAAGTGATTGGAAATTGTGGAGGAGGTGAGAGAGTTCAAGGGAGTAGCATACATGGAAAAGAAAGAGTCAAGACCCAGCCAGTGTTGCTGAGTGGTTGATCATCAACCTATAAACTAAGAGGCGCCCAGTTCAATTCCCAGTCAGGGCACATGCAGAGGTTGCGGACTCAATGCCCATTAAGGGGCCTGCAGGAGGCAGCGATAGATGTACATATATCTCTCATCACTGTTTCTATCTCTCTACCCCTCTCCCTTCCTCCCTCTCTCTCTCTCTTTCTCTCTCTCAAATCAATAAAAACATATTTTTAAAAAAGAGTCAAGAATAATTTCAAGATTTCAGAGACCTCCTATTTTTATTATTCTCCCTAAAAACATTGTGCCTTGGGTTCTTGCTACTCAAAGTGTGATCCATTATTTGCTTGAAGAATTACCATCACCAGGAAGTATATTAAAAATGCAAATCATGCCCTAACTGGTTTGGTTCAGTGGAGAGAGCTTCGGGCTGCAGACTCAAGGGTCCCAGGTTCGATTCCAGTCAAGGGCATGTACCTTGGCTGCGGCCACATACCCAGTAAAGGAGTGTGCAGGAGGCAACTGATTGATGTTTCTAACTCTCTACCCCTATCCCTTCCTCTTTGTAAAAAAATCAATAAAGTATATTTTAAAAAATGCAAATCACTTGTCTCCTTTGCAGAACATCTGGTGTCAATGTTGAAGAACCATGCCCTCCAGTTCATCTGCAGGCGCACTAAAATCTCAGAAATACTATTTTATGTCTTTAAACTCTAATATTCTACACCTGTGTCCCATGAGACTTCTGCTTTTCTTCCAGCCATCTCTAACTTCTCTATCTCCAGTTCTGCTCCTGCTTAAAATCTCAACAGAAATAGCCTGTAAGGCCGAGACTGGTTTGGCTCAGTGGATAGAGCGTCGGCCTGCGGACTGAAAGGTCCTGGGTTCGATTCTGGTCAGGGGCATGTACCTTGCTTGTGGGCACATCTCCAGTGTGGGGTGCGCAGGAGGCGGCTGAGCGATGTCTCTCTCTCATCGATGTTTCTGACTTTCTATCCCTCTCCCTTCCTCTCTGTGAAAAATCACTAAAATATACTTAAAAAAAAAAGAAAGAAAGAAAAGAAATAGCCTGTAAGAATGGTGTCAACATTTGGGACTTGGGACCATTTTTTCCAACATTAAAGTGAAGGCACATTCCCATGTGGCCAGAGCGATTTAATGACAGTGCTAAGATATTTCACAATCCACTAAGTCCGGTTCCAGTAGGGTATGAGCCCGCTTGCTATTTCATGAGACTAAAACACTGACAAAGAATGGACACCGTGGTACTTGAACTCAAGTCTATTTTCTCTCCACAGTTCGCATTTCGATATTCCCAATGACGGCAGCGCCCTGCTGTGATAGCCTTCCTCATCAATGCCTCCATTGTAAGTAGCGCCGAGAAGAGAAGCTGAACGTACAAGGCAACAGTGAAAGGATGGCAAACCTTGTTCCTAATTAGGCTCTTGAGTTTGAAAACCTCCATTCTTTTCACGAGAGGAAATACTTCAGCCTGAGCATCAGGAAAAAGAGATGGGATATAAGGACTAAAAACAGGAGATTGACAGCCCAAAGAGAATGTCCAATTTATTGCATCTCAATAGAGGTTTTCAGGGGTCCGCCTCGGATTGTTTCACACTATCTCCCACTTTCTCCCTCTTTTCTAGCCCACCATTGCAGTTTTTCAAGTTGTAACTTCCTCAATTCCTGGCCTTCCTCTCGGTGTATTCATCTCTCTGTGTTCTGAATGAGATAAACATTTAAAGGACTAAACCACTTTTTTTTCCTTTTCAAAGCAACATCCTTGTCAAATGAAAATGAAGATCCCTTAAGAGAGATCTTAAAGAAACAAAGGGGGAAAGCAAGGAAGGCAACACTTCGAAGAAAGATAATGAAATCCCCCTGCTAGTAGGAGAGGGGCCTTGCTGAGATCGCAAGAGACAATAAAGGCAGAGCAATGGCCTCCACTTAAGACTTCGGCAAGAAGCAAACAACTGTACCCTTTCTGCTCTGAAGGAGGAATAATGGGACCACCCAGGAGGGATAAAAAGAGATGGGGTCCTTCCCTTCTCTCTCTCTTTTTCTCTCTCTCTCTCTCTTTCTCTCTCTCTTTCTCTCTCTCTCTCTCTCTCTCTCTTTCTCTCTCTCTCTCTCTCTCTCTCTCTTTCACACACACACACATACACACCACACACACACACACACACAAAGATATTTTGCAAAAATACTTTCCAAATTATGTAAGTATAATATGCTGAGAGTGTTTCTCAACAGATCACTGGGCTTTCTCCATTCAAGTGAGTTCGACTGCCATCATAACGGGTCCAAGATCTGGTATGATCTTGGACTATAACAGATCTTGGACCATAACAGGTTCAATCTTCTGTTTTTAGTTCTTATATCCCATCTCTTTTTCCTGATGCTCAACCTGAAGTATCATAGCGGGTCCAAGATCTGAAAACTTACTCTTAAGATGCTGCCCATGATTGACACAGCTCGGGATGGCTGCGTGTTTGAGGATTATCTTCAGGATGCTCATTTCTCTGTCCTGCTCTGCAGTGTTTCAGCTGGCTGGTTGGGTTGGGTGGCAGGCTATATTTATGCAGATGCTTTATTCTCGAAACTGGTCATTACGATAATGTGCGATGCAGTGCCCGTGGTTGAATTGTGAGGATCTGGTCCTGTGAGGGCGCATCTGGAGCCAATTCTTGATTGTGTGGCAGCAGGCCGAAGCAGGAAGGCAAGGCTGAACTCACCACTGACTCCTGTGACCTGGGTTTCTGTCTCAGTTCCAACCCTGGAGGTTTATTTGTGGGAGATTTCGTTCCAGTCTTCCCTTCCTTCCCAGGTATCTCAGAGGCTGGCTAATCAGTCCTGAGTTTTAGGCAACTTGGGTTTTGAATAAGAGATAGACAGGATACTTCTAAGTACTTTCAAGTAAACAAGCCTCTTGCGGAGACTGGTTTGGCTCAGTGGATAGAGTGTTGGCCTGTGGACTGAAGAGTCCCAGGTTCGATTCCAGTCGGGGGCATGTACCTTGGTTGCGGGCACATCTCCAGTGTGGGGTATGCAGGAGGCGGCTGATAGATGTCTGTCTCTCTCTCATCGATGTTTCTGACTTTCTATCCCTCTCCCTTCCTCTCTGTAAAAAATCAATAAAATATATATTTAAAAAAAAAAAAAAAAAGCCCAAGCTTTTTGGTAGCACTGTATTTCTGATTCACTGGCTTTGTGTTTTGTATATACTGTATGGGGTTGTTTTTTTTAAATCCATCTTTATTCCTTTTACATTCACTGGAAATCTCTCCCAGATTCCAGAAACAGGTTGACCATCACTCTCACTGGTAGAGTATTTTTATTCTTCCCCTTTTTCTTTATAAGAATTGGAGGTAGATAAAAGCTCTGAACATCCATACTTCTGATTTCCTAATGCTCATGTGTATATAGTGTCTTCTGCTATTTTCATACAATAGACCATACTAAACATTTTTTTTTCTGACTCGTCCTTTAGGCTAAGCAAAATACTACTAAGTGGGTGTGATAGAAGTACTTTTGAAATTTTTTGCTTTTTTTTTCTTTTGTTTCATCTTCATGTGGTTGTGACAGCAATCTCACAAAAGTATAGGGCATTTCCATAGGCTGTGGAATGCAGATATGAATAGAAAAGCTGCCTTACCTCTAGTGCAGCGGTTCTCAACCTGTGGGTCATGACCTGTTTTCTGATGGTCTTAGGCTCTACAGCAGTGGCCCACAGGTTGAGAACCACTACTAGCAGGGTCGCCTAAGACCATCAGAAAACACAGATATTTACATTACGATTCACCACAACATGAGGAACTGTATTAAATGGTCTCAGCATTAGAAAGGTTGAGAACCACGGCTCTAGTGCTTGGGCTCAACGCCACTAGAGTGGAAAGAGTGACTTGGCTGCCTCCTCTCCTGGTGAGGGGCATGCAAATCTTTATCCTCACCATCCTGGGCAGAGAGAACCAAGACTCCCCTGAGCCTGAATAGAGTTTAAAAGAACAAACTGGCTGTTGATCTGATAGGCAAATGAGGACCCTCTCAGAAGTCAAAGCCACACGAACAAAGAGATGGATACATTTATCAATATTCAATGTTCAGGTAAACATTAGAAGGTGTTGAGGTGTGGTATGTGAATGATACTGATATGTGTACCAAATGCAACACACAAGTTCAAAGGACTGGCGCAAACTATAAAGACCAAGAGCAAGATTTCATATAGTGTAGTCTGTAGTCACAGGCCCAGAGAACAGACTGATGGCTGTCACAGTGGAAGGTGGCTGGTGAAAAGGTGAATGTATTGATAAGTATGGATTGGTAGTTACAAAATAGTTATGGGAATGTAAAGTACAGCATAGGGAATATTCTCAATGATATTGTAATAACTAGATATGATGCCAGGTAGATACTAAAAATATCAGGCAAAACACTTGGTAAAGTATATGATTGTCCAACCACTATGGTGTATACCTGTGTGGGAGCCCCTTTCCACATCCTGTGTGGTTCAGGGTTCCCGGTTCAGGGTTCGGGTTCTGAAGGAGGCTGCACGCAAACAAAATGAGAGACTAGAAAACATTAATTTGGTGATATTGGGGGGCCAGGCGGGAGCCTTCCTCTAGTGAAAAGGACTGCCACTTGCTCTGGACTTTTTCTCCCTTTTATTAAGGCTTTGGGACACACCCCTAGCCTTTAGGCAGGAAATAACAAAAACAGAAATTAACATGAAACAAACAGGTAGAGGTTGCTTCAGCCAACAATGTTCCAACTAAACAGTGAGTGATTAGCTCTGACCTTTCAGAGCAGTTAAGGTTGACCAGCCTTCTGGCCTCCTGTTTACATCCATTTAGTAAGAACAATGTTTGGTTTCTGACATATCTGAAACTAATAGAAAACAATATTGAATGAAAGTGTAATTGAAAAATAAAACATAAAGTTCTTTAAAAAAAGAAGTGTAGTTTGTAGACCAATTCATTAGAATTACCTGGACTAAAAGCTAAAAATGTAAACCCCTAGGCTCCACTCCAGATTAACTAAATTAAGACCCACCTACTAACACATCCTTGGGAGCAATTCTTATGATTTTGAAGTGTACAAATTTGAAAAACTAGTATATTATCCTTCTCAGTGTTTTAAAAGGCTAAATGGGTCAGTATATTGTTTTTCAATTTACTTTATGAATTGGATAAGCATTATTCTATCTTTATATAATATACTAGAGGCCCGGTGCACAAAATTCATGCATGGGGGGAGGAGGAGAGGAAAGAAGTGTCCCTCAACCCAGCCTGCACCCTCTCTAATCTGGGACCCCTCAAGGGATGTCTGACTGCCCTCTCACAATCCAGAACTGGTTTCCAACCATTCACCTGCCTGCCTTCCTGATTGCCCCTAACCAATTCTGTCTGCCAGCCTGATCACCCCCTAACCACTCCCCTGCCAGTCTGATTGCCCCTAACTGCCCTCCCCTGCAGGCCTGATCACTGCCAAGTGCCCTTCCTTACAAGCCTGCCCACCCCCAACTGTTCTCCCCTGCAGGCCTGGTCACCCCCAACTTTTCTCTCCTACAGGCCTGGTCATCTTCAAATACCCTCTCCTGCAGGCTTGCCCCCCCCCTCCAAATGCCCTCCCCTACAGGTCTGGTCCCCCCAACTGCTCTCCCTTGCAGGCCTGAGTCTCCCCCAACTTCCTTTCCCTGCAGGCCCACTCAACCCCAACTTACATCCTCTGTTGGCTTGGTTACCCCAACTGCCCTCCCTTGCAGGCCTGGTCCCCCCCACAATAGCTCTCCC